>JAEANM010004173.1:0-21189 GCA_017656035.1 Myanophis thanlyinensis
ATTGGCTGTGAACCGCCCCGAGTCCTTCGGGAGAGGGGGCGGTATATAAATCGAATAAATAAATAAATAAATAAATAGAAACAACACCAGAATGGGTTTTTCCTGCCCTGTAAAGTGGAAAAAAACAAAAGATTTCTTCTAACAACTGGTACTCCGAACTGCTTAGAAAATTTACTACCGGTTCTAGTGAACCTGCTAGAACCTGCTGAATTTCACCTCTGCTTATGGCAATAAAATTGGAAATGCAGTAAATTATACATAATGGTTCTTAGAAGTTAAAGAAATCCAGTGCCTAACAATATATTTGAAAATGTCTTTAGAGATAACATTATGAAAAGCAGCATAGAAATATATTAAATATATTTTTCTTCAGAAGAACACACATACAAATAAAAATTATTCATTATGGCATGTTTTTTGTGTGTCTTGGCATCTTAAAAGATAGGTATCTTTTGGTTTTGCTGCTTCAGCTTTACATACTTATCTCTTAAAATTCTATGGTAGCATTGCTTTTGTGGCAATATATTAAACTCCAGGAACTTATTCTAGTTTCCTAAGGAGATGGAAAAACAATTTGTTCCAGGTCCTAGGGCTCATATTTTCCTCTTGAATCCATTCTTACAATATTCACATACCAGTGAGCTTAATTGATACTTTATACAAGCACAAAATGAATCAATGAAGCATTTCAAACATTCCACCACCACCCCTTATAAGGATGAAATATTGTGAATACTTCTCATACCCTGAAAGGTAAATTCACCTGAAAGTGACTTCCTTAACTGTGACAAAGCTATAGCAGGTGATTAGCTGTTTGCTTGAGTCATAATTTCTTTATGCCTTCTTACAACACTATTGAGGGAATTCCCATCTGAGAAATCTTTATATGATCTGAGAAGGAAGACATGTACAAAAAAAAATCTGACCTTTTTAAAAGCGTGACTTATGTGTACTGTATTATTTTGCAATTTACTCCCTATGCTGGAATGTGAGACTTTGGGGTAGTATTCCTGATTTATATAGTAATTCTGTGCACTTTTGGTTTCATATGGTCAACTGCTTCATTTAAATTAATTGCAGGGGTATTGAGGCTATATTGCCATTGCTGTCACAGATATAAACATGTACCTAGCTTTATGCCTAGGTACACATCTGTACACCTGGTGTTCAAAATGCATATCTAGTCCTCAATCTATTCTGGGATATAATTAAGCCATTTCTCATCTATACAGTACTAATATCTTGAATCACATAATTTGGGGGGAGTACCTGCTATTCCTTACATTTTCATTTATCATATATCATCCACCCAACAATGTTCACAGTCGTTTTTTGTAAAGCTGTTTTGAGAATTTATGTATTTATTTTAAATTTATGTAGATACATACATTGTACAGATACAATGTCTAATATTTCAGGAAAACATAATCAGGAATCTGAATTGTTGCAAAAATACACAAAGCTTAAATTAATTCAATTTTTTTTTTTTTTAATGGGATGTTCATTGTCCGAAAGAACTCCTCAGATACTTAACTTTACACCACTCTTGCAACAAATTTCTTTCCTTGCCTTCTTGTTATATCTTCTTCCTGCTATGCTTCCCGTCTAGGCAAATCTGCAAATGTTACAGTTTCAGTGTGATCTTATTTCCATTTTTTCTTAACGAAGCTAGTAAGTCATAATAGTAACTACCGTATAAAAAGAAAAGGCACTCAGAATATGGGTGTAGTGAGAAATCTCCATTTTCAGCCTAGATTTTTCTAAAACCAACATTTTAACGAATTTCAATTTTTTTAGTTCTTCATAAAGACAGATCTATAGGGATCGTTATTTATGATTCATCACTAATCTAAAAAGAAAAGAATGAACAAGATCCACATTTTAAAAAACACTCTTTTCTCCCCCTCATAGTTGCGGGATGTGGTCTTCTACCTAGCACAAAAGTATCATCGATTGCTTGTCCTCGGGCGAAGACACATGCTGAAAAATTCGTTTCAGTGGAAAAAAAGAGACATGGATGACATGCAAAAGAAAGCTGATTTCTTCTTTACTGATAATATGTAAGTTATTTGATTTTTAGAAACTATCATCTTTAGAAATATTTGCAATAGTTCCAGGTTGCAATATAAGCATCGAGACTGAGTTTAATAACAAAAATAATATACTTTAATATATAAGAATGCTATATATTCTTGATACACTATATTTTATTTTGCAATTGTGTAATATTTTTCCATAGAATAAATGCAACCTTTTCACTCAAATTATTTCATCAACAATGTATGCCTTGTTTATCATCAAAGCTTTGCATACGTAATTACCTTTGACTATTATAACGAACCAGACTATTGAAACCCACAACTCACAATGTTTTTATTTACAAATTACAAGAAAGACCCACGCGCCTTGCCTGACAACGGGGCTGCTTCTTTTACAGCCAAAAACAGCGAGTGACACGGCTGCAAAAGAAGTGGCCTGGTGTCCAGGCAAGGCATGTGGGTCGCATTGCTCGCTCTTTTTGGCTGGTAAGGCGCATTGGGCATGTGAGCTGCTCTTTTCAGCTCAGATCGTCCCAGAAGGCATCAGAAGGCAAAATGGAAATTCTTGTTGCAGCTGATAATAGAGTTTTGGGGTGATCTGGAGCTCCGTTATTGGCTGCAGATGCCTTTCGCAAAGCCCTCTTTAGCCGATAACAGAGCTGCAGATGCCTTCTGGAAGGCATCTAAATGCAAAACGTAGGTCGGGGCAATGTGCGTGTATCTTTTTCTTCTGCAGCTGCTTACCACCACCCACGTGCATTTTTTGACTGCAAAAGCAGCAGCCCAGGCAAGATGTATGGGGGGGAAATTAAGACACCTCTAAAAAAGAAACCCTAGACGGTTTTTCGGGGGTCAAAAGAAAATAAGACCCGGGTGTATTTTTGAAGAAACACAGTATCTCTATTTCTTTGAACTGATAGGAAATGTAATTATCTATTTTTAGGTAACATCTGTAAATTGCTGTTTATTAATAAAATATAGCTACACATAATCTATCATCAACTTTTAAAACAAATCCTTAGGGAAACCAGGAAACAAAACACTTCACTTGGAGAACTATTTAGTAAAAACTAAAAATGTTCCCTGATGACTTAAGCTTTTTGATTGAATGCTTTCAAATTTGTAATACATTATTTAAGTATGGAGGCTTGCAGGTTTGGTCTAAATAATTTATATTCTTATTTTTATCTAAATATTAAATGCTATTACCTAGCTAGCTCATGTGTTGTACATATAAATTGTAACAGCATATGCATAGATATCAGTAAATAGATAGCTATGATATGGACATAATGCTAAGATGAAACAGGTTAAATGCCTCATAATTAGGATTTTGAAATAATCATTTGAATCAATTCTATAGTACTTTACTGTGAAAACTGCAATGGTGTACATAATATTTCTGTTTGTCTTTTTTTAAAAAAATAGGTCTAAAGATGATCCATTTCTGCTCTATGCCACTTTTCACTCAGGTGGTCACTGTATGATGGTAACTAGAGATCTATTACGAGATCACAGAGCTGTTCTTTCTGATGCTGATACTCGTCGCTTGTTTTTTAAATGGCAACGTGGACATCAGATGGTGGTGTCAAGATACTTGCCAGGAAAGATATTAACATTTGAGGTATTTTTACACATATTAGTGCTATTCTTGTTTAATAATTATCTAGTATGAGTGATAAATCATAGAGGATGTACCATATTTTTCAGAGTATAAAATGCACCAGAGTATAAGACACACCTTGATTTTCGAAGAGGAAAACAAGAAAAAATGGTTTTGCCCTATGCACATCTTGTTTTCTCTCTCCCCAGTGGCATTTTGCAGGCCTCCAGAAGTCTCCGTGCGGCTCGTTTTGCCAAAATATGGGTGGAAAACGGGCAGTTTTTTGCAAAAAGAAGTTGCGTGGAGGCTTCTGGAGGCCTTCAAAATGCCTCTGGGGGCTGGGGAGAGGGAATACAAGACATGCGGGGGGTTGGTAGGCCAAAAAACAGGCGAAAAACGGGCCATTTGTGGCCTCCCAACCCCCCCCCCCACGTGTCTTTTATTCTCTCTCCCCAGCCCCCAGAGGCATTTTGAAGGCCTCTAGAAGCCTCCATGCACTTACAGTTTTCATCCACTTTTTTTGGGGGGGGGGGGGGGGGAGTGCATCTTATACACTGAAAAATACGGTAGTCTTTATAAAGAAAACCCAGATTTTTTCCAATAAAAATGTCCTTAGCATAATTTTTAATATTTATACATTAGTTTACTGAAGTTTTTGGATTACATTCCATTATGAGAAACGACTTTCATCAATGCTTTGCTTGTAATCTGACATAAAAGAGGGTAAATGTATAAATAGAGAATGGGGGGGGGGCAAACCTGGTTCAATTTATATATTCCCACAGTTCATTGCTGTAGGATACCAAGTTTCCTATCTTTGGTGTAAAATATATTATACAATCTTCATATTCTTGTGTAAAACATATAATGCAGTCCTGTCTTTCATTATTTAACAGGATGCTTTGCCATATGATACAATTGTGCAGACTGATGGTAACACATGGCACATTCCCTATGATGACAACTTGTCCAAGAGAACTTCTTTTGAAGTTCCAGTGAAGTGGCTCTGCCTTCAGAAGAAATAGAAGACGCTTTTGTTCAAAGTGAAAATATATGCACGGCACCTTGATTTCAAATAAATTTCAAACAAATTAGTTAAAATTATTCTTTTTTCTAAGACAACAGACCTGGACTTAAATGAATCCCTCAGTTACAAACAAGACTCAATTCCAAAAATATTAAAAATTGTGATACAATAGTTCTTTATAACTGATAAATGTAATTCCTGATTTAAACCAATTGCTTTTTTGATGGCTTATGAGTTATATATTCTTACTTCCCTGTTTTTTATCAGTAACTATATATTTTTCTTACGTTTCTCCTTTCCATAAGTTTCCAGATGACCATCTCAGTACCATATAGCTCATGAGAAAAAATTATCTGTTGGCTTTAGAATTTTACTATTCACATGCTCCAAAATTCTCAGCTTGGCAGATTATGATAAACTTTGCTGATGTAAATAGTAAAGCAGGGAGGGAGGGAAGGGCACTAAATATTGGAAGAGTGACTGAGAAACAGCCAGTCGATTTATACAACTTCAAGAATGGAGATACCGTGAACAAAAATTAAATATAGACTTTTACTAAAATGTAAGTGCTTCTGGATTTCCCATTTGAAAGGAGACTAATTCAAAATTTGTACACCAAAAAGTGGAGGTATCATTTTCCCTTCCCTTCCCAGTTATGGATATATTATTATCTTCAATATTGGATATTTTGATTACAGCTTGCATCATTCTTCAAATTTTTTCCAGCTAGTGAACTGAACATATGTGTTAGCAAGTATTAAGCAGAATGAATACAGTAAATGAATGAGGTACATAAAATTAATGTATATTTAGAATAAAAGAAATTTCAGTTAGTACTGATTTCAACATCATTACAAGTTCTAAGTAGATTTGTAGCTTTTTTTTTAAGCAATTTGCATTTTTTCACATATAGCAAAAATTTGTTCAATGGCATTTTCAGAATATGATGTAATAGTAAAAGATAAAAAACATTTGAGCTGATTTTTATGTTTATTTTAAATAAATTTGTTTTATCACTCAAATCATACAAATTCTGACAAGTGACAATTTTGAAAGCAATCAATACAGGTAGTCCTTGACTTACATCAGTTCAGTTAGTGATCATTTGATGTTAAAATTGCCCGGAAAAAATGATTTATGACCACTTTTCATACTTACCACCATTGCAACATCCTCAGTCAGTTGATCAGAATTCAAACACGTGGCAACTGACTCACATTTATGACCGTTGCAGCGTTCCACGGTCATATAATTTTGCGACCTTCTGACATGCAGTCAATAGGGAAGCCAGATTCATTTAAGAACTGCAGTGGCAAGAAAGGTGATAAAATGGGGTAGAATTCACTTAACAAATGTCTCCATGACAAAATAATTTGAGCTTTATTGTTGTAAATCGAGGACTACTTGTATAGGCAAACGGATCAACACATTTGCTGCAATTCATGAAAGATTAGGGCCTTTTAATCAATCTGTTAAAGGTGGTACCAAATGCCCGGTTTCTTTTCACAGATCAACACAGCTCTTCTTGATTGACAGGAGTTTGTCATTGTCTTCTGACTCTATTTCTTTTACTTAATCTATACGGGTATCTCTGGGAATTCCTTATAGCTTGCCATCCAATGCCCGGCTTTATTTTGAAATTAGCCAAGATTTTTTATAAGTCTTTTTAAAAAAAAGATGGTGGGCAACAATCCCAGCTCGATTACGCGATTCCATGAATGAAGCGCTGTCTCGCGTCGCTCGAAAAGTTTCGTCCCGAAAACACCGAAGTTTCGCGCGAGAACAATCGCTCTTTAAAGTTAAACCCTCTCGCGCGCCACCTGTCCCCCCCCCCCAAAAAAAAACATACTCTTGCACCTAACTCTCAATGCGCATGTGCGACCGCCAAGATACGTTTGGGACGGCGTGATTATCTTTGCTTCCGCGTCTGCGCGTTGCCTAACCGTGACTAAGGAACAAACGGATAGGAAAACCGAAGTACTAGTTCCTTTGCTTCTGGGAGAGGAAAGGCTCCTCGTTGCGCCTGCGTGTGACCATGTAGCCCCGGAAGTACTACTTCGTCTCCCTCTATCTCACCCCATCCCCTCCCCGGCCGCTGGGAGTAGAAACCTTTTTCGCATGCTGTGTCTGCGGGCAGTTTCCCCCACTGTTGCCGCTTCGTTTCTTTTTCTGCGCGACCATGTCTCGAGGCTCCAGCGCCGGCTTTGACCGGCACATTACTATCTTTTCCCCCGAAGGGCGCCTGTATCAAGTAGGTGAGTGAGTGGCACAAAAACCGCCTCGTCACGATGCAGGACGCCGCTTTTCTTTTCCCTCTCGCAAAGGAGAGGAAGGAAAATGCGTGTTCATGACGCCTTTGGCTTCTTTCCTTCCCCGGAGCGGGGCGTCGGTAGAGAAACGGAGGCGCAGTTAGCGTCCCAAGGAGACTTGTGTTGCAATCGCGGTCGTTTTCAAGGCGTTCACCCTGCTACTCTGGTATTTTCTTGGGCTTCAATAGGCGGGCGTGCTGCTTGAAAAGGTGGCCAGCCTTCGGCAGGGAAAAACTTCTTTGTCATTGTCGCGAAAGCGAAAGCGAAACAAACTTCGGGAAAGTGAGGACGCACCCGAAGCGCTACTAGATGGGGAGGGAAACATGAGCCTTGAGAAGTATTGCTTTCCCCGCCTTGCGAAAGTTTACCGCTTTGTAACTTTTTCTTTCCAATGCTGACTTTTGTGGCATAACTGTCGGGATTAAAGCTCAGAACGGTGCCTTGTACTGCGGTTTACATAATTCCCAGCTTTCGGCAATATCAGCTGGGAAGTGTGGGACATTCAAAGGCCACCCGATTGAAGGCTGGTAAACAGCCTGTTTTTCCCCCTCTGGCATTTATTTACTTGTGAGTCGTTTTATGATCTTGAACTATAGCAAGAGGGCAGTGGAGAGAGTGCAAAAATTCAGAATATATTGGCATGAGGAGGTATGCTTCTGTGGTGTGTTATGACACTTAATGACTTATTGATCCCACATGTTAGATTTTACCAAAATAGTCTGTGGGTCTGATTACATTTCTACTGTATTTTGCATGCTGTACTTTTTTACATTGTACTAGAGGCATAATTCTGTATGAGACCTGATTCAGTATTCAGTACCTGATAGTACAGACAAATGTGAATACAGAATATGAAGATTCTAAATAATATCTCTTAGACTTATATACTACTTCATGGTGCTTTACAGCCCTCTCTAAGCGGTTTACAGAGTCAACATATTTCCCCTAACAGTCCGGGTCCTCATTTTACCAATCTTGGAAGGATGGAAGGCTGAATCAACCTTTAGCCAATCATGATCGAACTGCTGGCAGTGAGCTGAATTAGCCTGCAATATTGCATTCTAACTACTGTGCCACCACAGCTCAATTATAGCTATCTAGATATTTCAAATAAAAAAATACAGTAGCATCTCTTTCAAGTGGTAGTCTAAGCCAGCGGTCCCCAACTCCCTGGCACCAGAAGTGAGCAAAACCCTATCCATGCAGACTTGGGATCCAGGAAGGTGCAAAATCACACCCTTCCCACTCTGTGCAAAAAAAAAGCCGTCTACAGAATCAGTCCCTGGCACCCAAAAGGTTGAGGGCCTCTGGTTCTAAAATATTGTTGTGGATGTGAACTATCTGCTTTTAATGAAGGTTTGGTAAAATCTATGTTCAATTTATCACTAGAATATGCATTCAAGGCCATAAACCAGGGTGGACTGACTTCAGTAGCTGTTCGTGGAAAAGACTGTGCAGTTGTTGTCACACAGAAAAAAGTACCTGTAAGTATTTCTTAGCAAAACCTATAGTATGACTATATGGATAATCCTTGACTGCATTTATGGCTGACTTTTATCTTTGTTCCTTGATTTTTAATTCTTCTGTGTTTCTTACTAATGAAGAGTGTTGGAATTTTGTAGAGTGATAGAAGATTCAGACTTTGAAATTAGGGAAAAGTATTTTACTTGGAGAGTCATAGATTTTCCATAATTCTTAGTTCAAAAGATAATATTGAAAATTGTTGTTATAAAATGAAATTATGATTATGTCACTGGACTCAACAATATTCATAAGAATTTTTTAAGTAAATGTGCCTGTTCTCAACCATTATATATTTTTCGCTGTAGAAGTAAAAAAGAAACTTTATTCCATGGTAATGATGTATATCTCACTATCTCTGTGAGGAGATGGGAGTTTAAAAATCTGCTACAATAAATATCTTAAAACTGTGTTTTGTTTTATCATTTAGGACAAGCTACTGGATTCAAACACGGTGACTCACTTATTCAGAATAACTGAAAATATTGGATGTGTAATGACCGGAATGACAGGTACAAACGTAAGACAAATCAGATAGTAAATAGGTTGTACAGAAGTGAAGTATCTCACTTCATTTTTGTTTTAAATAATATTTTAATTTTGCATAATCAAAAATATGGTCTAAAGAAAATGGAATGCATTTTTAGACATGGCATTGGATGATGGTACTAACTTTTAATCTTATCCATATTTATTAAGTGCCTGGGAAGGGAAGAGGGTAGAATAATATTTCAGATTTGGAGGGATATGCTACAGATAATCCTCCTGGGCATTTATTCAGCAATCATTTGAAATTATGATTATTATGACCGGTCCTCAGAGTTCCAGCCATCCTGGCAACCACATGATCGTGGTCTGAGCACTTGGTAATAAGTTCATACTTAAGACCAGCTGCAGCACCCCGCATAATATGTTTTCCATTTGCAATCTTCCCTGACAGCATCCCCAGAAAATCCAAGGGGAAGCCAGCAAGGAAGGTTACCTATGCACCTTCCCCAGCCCCTCTGTTCTCATACTGCAGCCACTCACGCATCCTTCTTGGCCTTGTGGTGCCTCACTAACACACCCATATATCTGATGCGCCCTCCACAGTCTTCCTTTGCACCCTCCCTGACTTTTCCCTCCTGCATACTTCCTTTCATCCTCCTTGATCCACACTGGTTCTTGTGCACTCCCTCTTAACATTACTGACCCATACCACACCCCTTGTACACCTCCTCCAACCTGCATTGTACCTCTTCACATTCTTGCTCATTTTCCCTGACCTCCCTGTGTTAAGTTGTTAAGTGAATCAGTCAAAATCTGTTGACTTTGCTGCAGAAAGATGCAAAAGCTGAACCTGGGACACTGCAACTGTTGTAAATACATCCCAATTGCCAAGGATCTGAATGTTGATCATGTGACTGGCAATGCTGCAGTGGTCATAAGTGTGAAAACAGTCACTTTTTTAATGCCGTTGTAACTTTGAATGGTCATTGAACAAATGGTTGTAAGTCAAGGGCTACCTGTATATTCTTAGGAATATAAAAATTAAAAAAGCCTTTTATTTGGATTTAAGTACTTTTTCCCTTGCAGTTACACTATTATAAGGTACATGAGAATGACTGGATCTTTTATTTCTACAACAGCGGACAGTAGATCACAGGTGCAGCGAGCCCGCTATGAGGCTGCTAACTGGAAATACAAATACGGTTATGAGATTCCAGTGGATATGCTATGTAAAAGAATTGCAGATATTTCTCAGGTCTATACACAGAATGCTGAAATGAGACCTCTTGGTTGCTGTAAGTATAAATAAAACTGAAAATAATAAAATGTTGGAAACGGATGTGTAATGAAGCTGGGAAATCTCATCACAACAGATCTCCACAGAATATTTTGGCATGTATAAAGTTCATTTTTTAATATTAGGATAAAGGCTGATATTCTGTTGAACACACACCATGGCAATCTGTTGCCTTCCTCCCCCCCCCCCCTTACTATTTCTATGTAGTTTAGTAATTAATAAGGTCTGTGCTTTGAGATTATAGAAGTTATTATCTGGAAGACATCAGATTGCATACTTCTAATGTATCCCTATGTATATTCAGCAGCTATGTTTGAAAATTGCACAATCTTATTTTGTTTCTCTTGGTTTATTTCATAATTGCAGTGATGCATGTCATCAGTTCAAGTTTCTTGAGACGCTTGCTTGACAGACAAATATTAATGCTGCTTTCAAATGAATATGCTTTCTTCTGGTTTATTGCATCCCACCATAAGGAAGTAAAGAGTGAATTCTCATACAAAAGCTTTATAGATTTGTTCATTGAAACATTTTAAAATGTTTCCCTTGATTGAGTTTAATTTTTGTTATACTGTTCTTGGATTAGATCCCTGATTATAATACCAAAATAAAAAAATATGCATCAAATGAGATTAATGTTTACTATTCTTCAGAATAATAGGCTTGGCTTTTTAATGTATTTTGCCCTAAAATGCTGACCTATATAAATTTTAATGCAATGAGTTCATTTAATTGAATGTTGTGTTTGGTGGCAACACAGGGAATCATATCTGTTCAGTGTTAATCTAAGAGACAGTAGAATGATTTTATCATATGAGCTAGTGAAACAAAAATGTAAAAATGTGTCTTATGTCAAGGATGCTGAGCGTACTGATGATAGATGTGTCTGGAGTAGGATTTATCAGTTATCATTTCCTTAGTTTTGCCCAGATGCAGTAGTCCTTGGTTGTGCAACATTTAGTCAGATTACTTGGTTATTTAAAATAGTTATGTATAAATATTTATTTAAAATACTGCATATTTTATGGGATACATAGCTTTCTAGTCATGGGTGTTAAGTGATACATTGAAAAGCATGAAATGAAATCTTAGGTAAGTATTGAAATTCAATTCTATACACAAGTTGACTCTTAAGCTCTGGATGTTCTGCTTTGAAGAGAGTTGTAAAATGAAAATTAGACTCTGGGAATTAGAATTCTGTCAATTGAATTATAAGAAATTGTGGAAATCAAGCAATCTTCAAATATTTGGAAATTCTATTAACACCAAGAATTTGCATTAAAATGGAAATAGGACTAAGTATAATATGTTAACCTAAAGTTATTTTGAACTATTTTTATTTATTTATATCCCACATTTATTATTTTTATAAATAAATCAGGATGGCAAACAAATCTTATTTTCCTTCCTCCTATTTTCCCCACAAAAACATCCCTGTAAGTGAGAGACTGGGCCAGAGTCACCCAGCTGGCTTTCAGGCCCAAGGTAACACTAGTGCTCATGATCTACTGTGTTTCTTCGAAAATATGACCCACCCTGAAAATAAGGCCAAGTCTAATTTGGGGCGCTAATATACAGTATGTCCTACCCAGAAAATAAGTCCTAGTGAAGGGATGAGCGTGGCCAGCACAAGAGATAGCCTTTTCCTTCCCCGTTCACCTCTTGCCAAGTGGTGATCGCTCTCGTTGCCTCCTGCACCTCAAAAAAAAAAAAATAAGACTTCTTTGAAAATAAGCCCAGGTGCTTATTTCGGGGGTGGGGGGGTGTCAAAGGAAAATAAGACCTGGGCTTCTTTTTGGAGAAACAAAGTACCAGTTCCTAGCCTGATGCCTTAACCACTAGACTAAGCTGATTTCCCACTAGACTAAACTGACTTTGCTGTCTGTCTGGCAAACTTTTGTTTACATTTTATCCAAATATGAGGAGTAGTTCTATTCTTAATTGGGATGTTGAAATCTGTGACAGAAAGAAAACAATTTAAATAATGCCTTTATATGAATTTTTAGTATTGACCAGACTTGAAATATTTATATCGTTCTTGCCACTATGCTACAATCAGTATAAAGCTACTGAGAACTGAAGAAGATGCAAACATTGCCAACAGAATTATTAGCAAACTGAAACAATGCTGGTTGTTTTTTTCTAAGGAAGGAAAGGAGGGGAGCATGTATTGTTGGGCAGGAAAAGGTTGAGCTTGGAATTTGCAAACAAAGTTTTTAATTATCAAGAGTATCAAGAATATTTTTGGTTGCTAGGCTTCTAATCTTCCTTCCAGTTCTCAAAGTAAGAACAGCAACAATAGCTGTACAACTGCTCCAATAACCACCTTGAATTTTCATGTTTGGGGAGAAGACACTGAGCTATATCAGAATTACCATACTGAACAAAAGGCTGAAGTTTATTCATGTATATTTTATTAAAGGGTGTACATTTTTTATTAGAACCAACTTCTTTGAAAAAATAAGAAAACTTGTCTTTGTTTACATATTTTATGTTTTCTTAGCTGCTATTAACTGTTCAGAATCAGTGTTGATATGACATGCCATATGTATTTAAATAAATAAAATAATTATCCAATATTATTATTTCCTTAAAGGCATGATTATGATTGGAGTTGATGAAGAAAACAATCCTCAGGTATATAAATGTGATCCAGCTGGATATTACTGTGGGTTTAAGGCCACAGCTGCAGGAGTCAAACAAACAGAATCAACTAGCTTTCTTGAAAAGAAAGTGAAGAAAAAATTGGACTGGACGTTTGAACAGACGGTGGAGGTAAGTCTTATAGGATAGGTTGTCTAGGCTTAATGGGTTGCAATCTCAAATGGAAGGTTTGTCATGGACGCCCTGTTTGCTTCAATGTGGTCACTATCACTATATAAGATGTGTCTTATAACTAGTATGCTTAGAGTAAAATGTGCTTCTGTGGTTTATTCTGATCAGTATTTTCTATTCTAAAAACCCTGAAATGCATCCCAACTGTCATTTCATCTTTCTACAGCATGTTGTTAGAATTATACATCATTAAACTCAGTTGAATACACAGGCAGATGAATAACATTATTTCTTGTGATAAATACTGTTATCTTCCTTGGCAGAGCTTTCTTTAAATCAGTTACAGTAATGTCAGCTTTGAATTAATAGTGGAATATGTTTACTCCTCACTCATCATTCATTCAGAGATTATTTTAAGTTACAATGGCACCAAATGAATACATTATAGCTGTTGCAGTTGCATAATCAAAATTTAGGTGCTTGGCAGCCTGTCCAGCGGGAGCAGGAGCAATTTCTGACATCCTACCACTTCCCCATTGAGTTTTCTTGTGAGAATCTGGTAGGGAGCATTGGATTTATTTATTTAGTGTATGGTATATCATACATGGACTAGCATATATATTAATATTTCACCTAGATTGGTAAAACAGAATAAAATAAAATGTAAAAAAAAGATCTAGGTTCAAATACCAATGACTAGACCAGAGGTGTCAAACTCTAGGCCCATGGGTGAGATCTGTACGACGGGTTGCTTACATCTGGTCCGTGGGACCACCTTGGAAACAGTGAAGAACCAACCTGCAGTGCTTCTGTCAGTAAAAACTGAGCTCAGGAGGGCCTCACATGGCCCTCCCGAGCCCCATTTTTTCTGGCAGGGCAAAAGTGCCATCCCATAATTGCCTCTGACATGAGTGATGTCAAGTTGGCCATGCCCACCCATGCCCCCCTGAGGTCAAACACAACCCTGACTCAGCTTTCAATGAAATTGAGTTTGACATCCCAGGACTAGACCATCTAACCATTCAGGCGCAGTATTGTTATATTAAAATCAGATACTGGACTGGTATGTACCCTCAACTTACAGCCTGTTGTGATATGATCTACAATTTGATGTGGGATCCACATTCATACTGAGGGGAGGATACTATGTCTCATTTATACAGAGAATCCCAGCAGATGCCATTTGAGGTGAGAATCTTATTCAAGATTGTCCATTGCTGAACTGTGATAGTTCAAAGCCTGCCACTTTTTTTGTGGAGTCATTTACCGTATTTTTCAGACTATAAGGCACACTTTTTGTTTCCCAAAAGTGGGTGGAAATGTCTGTGCATTTTATGGAGCGAATATTGCTGGCTGTTTTTGGCCTACAAGCACCCAATTTTAGCCCTTTTTCTGGCTTGTTTTTAGCCAAATAGTGCAAAAAATACTGTATATGTCTTACGTCTGGGCGCTCAGCCACCTATTTGGCGTTCCATTGGGAATCAATGTTAAAGTTCTTGGGCAGATGTGCAAATGCCAGTGTAGGTTTCATGGATTTGAATGTCCCAGCTAATAAATGAGGAAGTTTGGCATTCATTGGTAGCAGTGAGTTCTTCATATTTTTTCTGTATTTGCTTACTAGTGCATCTTACCTTTGTAAAGCTGGCAATGTTATATGGCTCAGAACAGGAAGCCAGCAAGTTGGAGTGGTTATAATCCTCATGGTGTCACTAAGTCTGGTGTGTAATTTATTAGTATGGCAGCTGTTAAGCCATACAGGGGCACAATATTCTGTTGCAGAGTGGACCAACTCTAGTGCTGATGACCTGAAAGTAGCAGCTGAAGCACCCCATTTAGTTCCACATAATTTCTAAAGCTTGTTGCTCCTAGTATTTATTTTTGCTGCTGTATTCTCTAAGTGTACCTTACAGGAGAGAATTTGGTCCAATATTACTCCATGGGGATGGGGATTATAATTGTTTAATAGACCTTTGGGCCTTCATATGCTAGCTTGTTGGTGAGGTGCAAAGCAAGTAATTACTGTTTTGCTGGTGCTAAGAGTGAGCATTCAACCAGTGAAGAATTTTTCCAAGATTTAGAAATTTTTGGACAGGAGGTTGTCTGCCACCTCCCTGTGTTTTTCTTATGCTGCTAATATGGAAAGCATTGGAAATCTCTTCCCTTCCCTTTCAGGAAATCATCATTAAAAAAATGAAAAATTAGAGTGGGTAGATAAATTTGTAAAGACTAGAAGAAAAGATTGTGGGTTCATTGGGTGGAATCAATGCTTTGTAAAAAAAAAAAAAGTGAAAATGTCTGATGTTTTATTATTTAAAACAGTCAGGCAGAGTAGTGGAATCATAAAAATAAAGTAGAATGGGCTGCTTAAGCATTTGTTGTAAAACAAGAAATGATAGGATTGAATGAATGAATGGATAATGAATAATAAAAGTGAGCTATCAGTTCAAGGAGAGTAAATGGGTTGAGAAAAGGGGGGAAAGTTGTAGTTGATGAGATTCTCAAAAAGAAAGGTGGAAGTTTAAAAATAAAATGTAAGACGGTGAAAGTATATCTTTTTTTAAAAAATTGAGTGGTTGACTAGTTTTTATTCACTTTTAACAAGAGATTCCTTAACTTTTTCTCATTTGAAGCTATCAATACAGTAGAACTATCATATTTAAAGTGATTGTTTCTCCTAATAGTCAATTTTAGCTTCTTTTTTTTTTCTTTTACTTTTTACATATCAGGATAGTTGTTTGGTTCATCATTAAGCATTTACTGAATGCAGACTTCTTTGGGCGTTTTATTTATCAAATCAAAATCATTACATTTATATTTGTCTTTGCCATGTAATCATATGGAATATTGCTGAGATTTTATCGTTGGTTTGATGATGTTACTTGTTTTCTTTAAATTGCAATTTGGCAGCATTTGATTTGAGCTGAAGTCAGCATCAGATCTTGTTTTTGCTGAGTAGGTGGAGTTTTTCCTTCTTTGCTTGCTGACTTATATAGTCATGTGATTTGAATATTGTTCACTTAGAGATGTCTGCATCCAGTCAGTTATTTTTTCAGAAAACTTGTTGGAAGAAAACTTTTACATTAATAAATATATTTTATTTCATTTCATTTATTTTTACAAAGATGGAATGAAATTTGACTTACCGTATTTTTTGGTGTATAAGAGGCACTCCCCCACCCCAAAAAAGTGGGTGAAAATGTCTGTGCGTCTTATAAATAGCAATAGCACTTAGATTTATATACCACTTTTTCCAACCCTCTCTAAGCGGTTTTACAGAATCAGCATATTTCCCCCAACAATCTGGGTCCTCATTTTACCCACCTCGGAAGGATGGAAGGCTGAGTCATAAAGTGAATGTTGCCGAAGCCCCGCCCACCCGCTGGCCCATTTTTTGGTCGTTTTTTGGCTTGCTTTTGGGGCTTTTTTTAATCCAGTTTTTTGCCTGTTTTTTGTCCTTTTTTCAAGCCAAAAAAAGCCCCAAAAATGGGCTGAAAAAGGCCAAAAAGACTCATCAGTAGAGGCAGATTTTTTTTTCTTGTTTTCCTCCCCAAAAGCTAGGTCAGTCTTATACTCTGAAGCGTCTTATACACCGAAAAATATGGTATATTTTCTTGACAGAACTCTTCCAAGTCTGTCTCTAGATTTGTTTTTTAGACCAAGGCCAAATTTTTAAATTATGGGTAGCCTTTAGTTAATAATGGCATTGAGACTAGAATTGCTATCACGAAAGGATGTGATCATAAAGCACAATGTCACATGACCATGCCGCTTAGCAGCACCCATTCTGGTCCCAACAACTGCGTGGGTTGTTTACGAGAACTCAGTTCACCATGACTTAAAACTTGCTACCAGTTTCCTCACTGACTGCTTGTAGGAGAGTGGGTTGCAGATGCAATCCTCTGACTATGGGACTCTGCAAAGTCATAATTTTGAGATAAGCACTCAAATTGCAGTCACATAACAGTAGGTATGTTGTGATGGTGGAAATGCTGAGGAATGATTATAACTACCACACCTTCAGTGCCATTGTAAGTTTCAGTGGTTGCTGAATGAATGGTCATTCAATGAGGACAGCCTGTATTCCAGTTGCCATCTTATATTAACTTTATTATTACAATTTTATAATAACCAATAAAGTGTTGCAAGTTACCATAAGTTTTATTTTAGTTGATATAATTGAGCAATAAGATCAGGTATGCCTCTGTAAACTACTTTTTAAAAAAATAAAAACAATAATCTAGTCCATATAGCAATAGTGTTTAAATGTGCCTTAGGGAACATTCAAATTTGTGCTGTAATTATTAGGGTACAGTGGAACCTCTGGTCAGGAACTCCTCACCATGACCAAATTGGATGCCGATCAAAAGTTTTGCAAACTGTTTGCATCTGGTCACGAACAAAAACTCAAGGTGGCAATCAAACACGGCATGGCCGATTTCCTTCTGCACTGATTTTGCCTTCCACACCCCTTTTTTGGGGGGGGGGGTGTGCATGCACAATCTTGCTTCTGGTCACAACCAAATTGGGTGCTGACCGAAGTTCTGAAATGAATTATGGTCGTGCCCAGAGGTTCCATTGTATAGAGAATTAAAATACAGGAGTTGTATAGCATTATGAAGAACCCTTTTAAACTGTAGATAGCGTTTGGGGTTCATACTTTAGTAAGAAGAATTGTGGCACCTATAAACCTGTCATATTTTTCATAAGTGCTGATAGTTTACATAGCATTTTAGCTATAATTAGGACAAGATAGGAGGAGTGATTGTTGCTTACATTGAGCCTTGCTTTGATTCAGGCATTAACTAAATTGCTGGAGAACAAACTGTATTTTTAGGAATACTTAGGATAAATGAGTATTCAAATTAATTCAAAATAGTAAATTTAGCTACCATATAAGGTATGCATACTCCCCCCCTCAATTATTGTACAGATGCTCCTTCACAATAGTTTGTTTAATGACAATTCATTCAGAGTTACAATGGTACTAAAAAAAAGTGAGTTATAATTTTCACACATACAATTGCAATATCCCCATGGTCACATGATCAAAATTCAGATGCTTGGCAGCTGACTCTTTTATGACAGTTGTAATGTCCCAGAATCATATGATCACCTTTTGCGACCTTCTGACAAAGTCAATGGGGAAACCAGATTCACTTAACAACGTATTACTAACTTAACTGTGGTAAGAAAGATCAGAAAACAGGGCCAAATTCACTTAAATGTCTCACTTAGCAACAGAAATGTTGGGTTCAGTTTTGGTTGTATGTTGGGGATTACCTGCAGATACTTCAGAACAATAGTAATTTTACTAAAATAATTTTAAATGTCCTAGAAAGCTTTGAAGATTTGAATGCTACTAGGAATTACACTGCTATTTACCCTGCTATTGTCTTTACAGATAATTCCTAACTGTAAGAAATAAATTTATAGATTCAATTGTTTTCCTGCTGGAATTTTGCATTTGAAATATCTATAGATGCACTCTGCCTATGAAGGGATAAAGATTAACAAGTATCTAAAATAAAAACCAGATTTTACATTAATGTGTACTAAAAATATTTCTAATCTTTTTTTTTTATCTTTTACTTATAGACTGCAATTACCTGTCTTTCTACAGTTTTGTCCATTGACTTCAAACCATCTGAAATAGAAGTAGGGGTTGTTACAGTTGATAATCCAAAATTCAGGTAATGTGAAATTGATTTTTTTTTCTTGTTGGGTAGGTTGAATGTGACTATCTTAAATTTTATAAAAAATACGTAGGTGTGCTCTATGTTATCTCTATCCTGGCACTAGTATGTGATCAGTTTATTACATAATACTTGCTATCTAAATACATGCACTTAAACATTTCTGATATGAGTGCATGCCACTACAACTGCCAGGGAAACATTAATTATAGACCTTTGGAATCCAAAGGGAAATGCACAGTAGCAATTAATGTTGCAGCATTGCATTGGCAAGGAAAATATTTCTTTCTTAACATAATGCTGGAGATCGTAGGCACAGGTTAGCATTGAATAAACTTTAGTAGTTTACACAGTACATACTTTACATAGTACATGCTTTTTCTGTAGACCCTAATAAGGACTGAATCCAAATATTCTAGGATGTAGAACTCAAATTAAAAATCACTCACACCAACATGTTTATAATATTTCATTTGTCAAATTCATTTGCAGTTGGTTTAATTGTGCTGAAAATCTTGAAGGTATTTGCTTATTCCACCAGATTGGGTAGGACAGACATGTTTCACATCCCTTCCCTTAAATGTTGCCACCTTACAAGACCTAATATGTTATAATTCTCTGTTTTTAATTTATTATAGATTATGTTTTATTCAGAGATTGTCCAGAGTTTAGTTTTAAAATGGGTAGCTATACAAGTGTTTTAAATAAATAAATAATGTGATTATTTGAGGTAAAGAATAAAAATTTCCATTGTTTTTCCTTTCTTTCTAGGATTCTTACAGAAGCAGAAATTGATACGCACCTTGTCGCTCTAGCAGAGAGAGATTAAACTCTGTTTAAAATTGCTCATTCTGTGATTGCAAAGCAGAATGTCTGGTGAATACAAATGGGTGGTTCTGAATTATGGGATGAAAACAGAATACTCTGTATCTGATGTACTTCTTCACCTTGAATAAATAAAGTGAGGTTTTGGAATGGTTTGCTCCCTTGCTGTTTGATATTAAAGTTATATGTCAGTGATCCGTGACTTGAGAATGGAGTACAGTATAGTCCCTCCCTCATTTTTAAGTCTTCCAAAATTTCACTATCCACAGCATACTTATAAAGAATTCCTTACTGCTTTTGGAAACAGCAAAAAAGTCCAGGTTGATCTTCTGTATATGTGAAAAGATAGGCCCATGGATCTTATTTTCTGGATAAATGTGGAGCACTAACTTCATTAATTGTATTTTTAGTGTATAGTATGAGTCCAATAAGCAGAGATGAATCAATATTATTGAAATCCAACTGAAGTGACAAAAGGTGTAACATTTGCAAAGCTGTTCATGTATATGATTTTGAGAAGGAAATTGGGGTATACAAAATGTTACATTTGAAACACATCATTTTGTATACTCTTAGAAGTACTTTCCTCAGGCTCCGTGAGTTTCTGAATGTTTAGAATGTGTTAAAAGAACTATAGGAATGATTTCAAAATCCATCTTGGGTGTATAATTTATTAGGCTAATTTGTTTTTCACCAATCTGAGATGTGGTACATGTCTGCTTCAGTGATGCTCTAGCCAGTCTGCCAGTCTTTGCAATAACTTTAGTTATAACATATAAAAGCTGTTATGATCTCTTCATCAGTTAAAATACCAGAAAAGCAGGTTTACAGAAGGAAGGGGAAACTACAGTTATTTCCCATTAAGATTTCACCAGGTGTTGGGATGACTTCAAGTTGCAATTAAAGCTGATTACATTAAAACTGCCTGATCAGCGCTTTTGGAGAAAAAACATTCTTAATTGGCCTTTATCATAGTCAGCAAGACTCATAGCAGTTAAAACAGCATATAAAAATACAATAAAAACTTCATGAAATATTAAAACTAGCTATTGTTTTTATTTAGTTCATATGTTAAGCAAAACTCGTTAACGTTTTTTATTTTATGTGTGAGTTTTCATTTCTGCTGAAACTAACTTGGATAATACCTGACTCATATTGCAAGAATCCAGCATACCTTTTCAGTTTATATAGCAACGAATGCACATTTTTCAAGTTTTAAATCATCATCCTAACCTTGCAGCATAGAAAACTCAACATGAATTTTTCAGATGATTTACAAAACTTTCTTAAATTCCTAAACCTTGTTAAACATGAAATAGTAAACTCAGAAAATGATTGGTTAAGACCTCAACAGCAAGGAAAAAGAGATTATGGCTCACTCTGTATGCCCTCAAGCATAGTTTAGAGCAGGGGTCTGCAACCCCCAGACCATAGCCCGCTACCCGCCCATGGTCTGTTCAAAACCGGGCTGTGGGCAAATGTGCGAAGCTCCATTCATGCAATGGGCAAATGTGTGCGAAGCTCCAAATGTTAAAATGTTAACATTTAATTTTAATATCTTAATTTTAAATTTTTGATAGCATTTTAGATTTATTTATTTTTAACTTAAAA
>JAEANM010004174.1:0-21188 GCA_017656035.1 Myanophis thanlyinensis
CTTAAAATTTTAAATTGATAAACAGCAAGTTTAATGTTTTTAAATGGGTTTTTTAGAATTGTATACCGTGTTTTTATCTGCTGTGAACCGCCTCGAGTCCTTGTGGAGATGGGGCGGTATATAAATTTAATAAAATGAAATGAATGAATGAGATTGGAAGAGCAGAAATGTGCTTCCTCTGCAATATTTTCTTCTGTGTTTATTGAAAGGATAAGTCTGCTGTTTGTATTTCTTAGGTACTCTTAGGTACTCAAGAAAAAAAACAAGGCTTTGGTAAGCAAGGACTTCCAGATCTGAGCTGCATAAGTCTGAACAACTGAATTTTACAAGACAGATCTGTAGCCCTATTTAAGGGCTGGGTCAGGTTATCTGCAAGATCTGAATGAATGCAAATATACTGTCCCAGGAATCTTGTTGCTAGATTCAATCTGGGTCAGTCACTGAGACCAGAAGCTTTTGGAAGAGAAATTCCTTGAGGATGGGCTCCAGCACAAGTCTGAAAGCTTGGAAGAGAAAAGCTCTGGTCCCAGTGACCAACCCAGATTGGATCCTGCAAGGATCCTAAGGACATCTATCAGTCCTACCAGATCAGATAGGGAGTCCCTTCCCATAAATATTGCAACCTTATGCAAGTTATGAAAAATGTATTTTCCTTACCCTATGGAATATACTTTCTCCTAAGATTTGATGGGCTATGGGTTCAGCAGGCCTTTTCCAGACAGCACAGAAGACCTGACTTTTCCCCTAAGTGCTGAGATAGGAGCACTTAGTGAGAGGTTTTTATGAGGGACTGTATGTTGAAAATTTAAGTTTGGACCCAGATGTTTATGGTTTTAATATATTTATGTATATGCTTTTATTAATTGCTAATTAGGTGTTCAGAATTTGATATAAAAAGGCATCTTTATATTTAAATAATTAAATATTAAAATATTAAACCAGGAGATGCAGCATTTTGTTTCAATAATTTTCAATCAGGGAAGCGTGGGAACCTGCAACCAAAATATGAGCTCCAAACGCACTATGTTTCTGCTCTGCTAATAAAATACATTTTTCAGCCTCATATTTTCTTCTTCTATGTTCTTTTCCAACAAAAATGCAGAAATCATTAGTTAACGTAGTGGGGGGAAAGGCAGCATTATTTTTTTTATTTCAAAAGAATTTCATTTTTTACTTCCAACACAAAAAGTTTACAGAGCACAATAGCAACAGAAGCACTTAAAAGCCAAATAATTTTGAAAAAAAGGAAGAAAATTTAATGAGGAAATGTTTTCTCTAGAATTCAGCTCTCTTTTAAACCAATGCACTTACTTAACTGTAGCAAGTCAGGGGTTGCAATTTGCCAAGAATTGGTGCCTTGCTTGTAGAAGCTTGTGCAACAGCATAAATCACAAACATAGGCCAAAGTTGTTTTCTTTGTAGGCTTCACTCATGTTGCCTAGAGCTATTGCTGCTTGCAACTCTATTTAATCACTGTAATTATTTCCAATGTGTCTATCTGGGCAATCATGAGCTTTATGAGAATGTTATTCATAGCTTATCAGTTAAAATCTTGAGGGTCCCATTCATTTCTCCCCAAGGGTCTCTACTAAGCAGGTTTCATTGGAATCAGGATAGAAGGATGCTTGTAATGTTTATATCTTTATTTTGAATTACAGGCCTTTAAAAAAAACTAAGTCTCTGAAACTAATCAGATCTTGAAATCTCAGCAGAGGCTATAATTTCCTGGTAGGAAATTAAGGATGGTATATTGTTTGTGAAAAGGGAGTACCTACAGAGATCCTGATTGGCTTCTTGGTTTACATCTTAATTTGCTGACTGTGTAAAGATTGTTTGCCCAAAGGATTGACAAGTATATAGAAATGGTATTCACTTTGGTTAAATAGATACTTCCTATGGGAAATTTTCTAAAAGGGATTTAACATAATAAGAATGTTTTGCAAGTTAATTTTGTCAAGTGATGAATTGTGGGCAGTATATTCCAAAACAGATTCTGCTGTGATTGACACCAGAGAGTACAAACCTCTAAAAGTGAATCTTGTTCCAATTTCTCCACTGGAAAGAATCTACAAATGAAAGTTGGAACAATTTTACAAATAAATTGAATATAAAAGAATGGAACTATTTAGACATATAATATTGGTTAAAAAATTGCACCATCTTTAATTCCAAAGGGCACAGTTCTCTAAATGCTTTTGACAAAATCCTGGAGATGCTGAATATGTTTTGAAAAAAATCTAAAATTTAGTCATCATGATAGAAGAAGACAAATTGTGTTGTGGTCAGGTTTGTATTGTAGTCATATGCAAGTACATAAGCAACATTCTAACCCTCATTTCTCCTGGCTGGAACTTGAAACTGGCATGGCATGTCTAAAGTGCTGGATTATGTCCAGGTAAATCCAGGATCAAGACACATCCATAAAAGTATATTGGGAGATTTGGAGCCAGTTGTTGTCTTATCTAAATCTATCTCAAAGGGTAGTTGTTGTCAGATAAACTTGCAAAAAGAATGATGTGCATTACTTTGAGCTCTTAGAGGAAAACGTTAGAAGAAAACATTTCTAATAAATGGTCTTAAAGAGGACACTACTTTAATGGAATAGGATATAGCAAACTTCAGACATACTGGATATATACAAATCTGCATATGGTTTCCATCATGTGAAGGAATTTAAAATACAGTTCAGATCAACATATTGTTCATTTCACTGATATTAGCTGTCAAGAGTTGAGATGGTCTGTTATTTTCAATTAATTTGCTTCATTGCAAATTGATTTATCTCATCCTCCTGACTATGGTGTTTTCCAAATGTGTTGAGATTATGAAACCCATAATTTGTATGAGAACCTTGGGAGTTGTAGTCCTCACCATCCAGAGAGTACCACATTTTAGTCCATGTTGATGATCTGTGCCTTAAATGATTCACATGTGTTACTTAGACAGAGAATAACAGAATTGGAAAGGACCTTATAGGTCATCTAGTCCAAGCTGCTGCTCAAGCAGAAGACTCTATATAATTTCTGATAAGTGGCTGTCCAATCTCTTCTTGAAAGCTTCCAGTAATGAAGCATCCACAACTTCTGAAGGCAAACTGTTCCATTGGTTGATTGTTATCACTGTCAGAAAATTTATCTTTATTTCTAGGTTGAATCTTTCATTGATTACTTTCCATCTGTTATTCCTTATCTGGCCTTTGGGTGCTTTGGAAAATAGATTGTTCCCCTCTTCTCTGTGACAGCCCCTCAAATATTGGAACTCTTATCCTCCTTTTCTCTAGATTAGCCATGCCCAATTGTTGTAACTGTTCTTCATATGCTTTAGCCTCCAGATCTCTAATTATCTTTGTTGGTCTTCTCTGCACTCTCTTTAGAGTCTCAACATCTTTTTTATAGTGTGACAAAAACTTACTAAGGCTTTATAGAGTGGTACTGTTATCTTATGTGATCTTGAGTCAATCCTTGTTAATGCAATTTAGAATTGCATTGGCTTTTTTGGCTACAACCACACACTGTTGGCTCATATTTAATTGACTGTCCACTAGGACTCCAAGATCCCTCTAAAAATTACTTCTGTTAAGCCAGGTTTCACCTAATCTATATGTGTACTTTTGGGTTTTTTTGCCTAAGTGTAAGATTTTACACTTAGACAGTTTGTACACATGGACAGAAGAGCACTACAGAGGGTGGTATGCTCAGCTGAGTGCATCATCCGCACCAAGCTTCCTGAACTGCACTCCATCTACAACAAATGATGCTGGACTACAGCCAGGAAGCTAGTAAAGGATCTCAGCCACCCCAACAATTGACTGTTCACCACAATGCAGTCAGGAAAACATTTTCGCTTCCTTGAAGGCCAACAAAGAGAGACTGAGGAGAAGCTTCTTTCCACAGGCAATACAGACTCTAAACCAGAAACCATAAGAACACTCAGGACTATAACAAAAACTCCTATTAGTACCTCATTACCTAATTTTCCTATTTCCTAACTTATTTCCTAACTTATTTTCCTATCTTGGCTAGACTATTCTCTTGCTCTATTACCAATCACAGTCACGGGAAGTAGCATAAGCATTTCACTGCATATCGTAGTATGTATGATTGTGTATGTGACAAATAAAATTTGAATTTGAATTTGATTTGATTTTACTTTTCTATACGTTGAATTTCATTTTGATAGATAGGGCCCAATATCTGTCGAAATTTATCTGGATCTTGAGCCTATCATCTAGGGTGTTAGCTATTGCTAGTGTCATCTGCAAATTTGATAAGTTCCCTTCTATTCCCTAATCTAAGTCATTTGTGAAGATATTGAAGAGTACTGGTTCTAAGAGGAAACCTTGTGTACTACTTACTTCCCTCCATATAGATGTAGTACCATTAAGGACTACTTGTTAGTATGATTTATCAGTCAGTTACAAATTCATCTGAAGGTGATGCTATATATCCCACTTTTTTCTAACTTACCAACTGGTAGGTTGTGGTCTACTTTGTCGAATGCCTTTCTGAAGTCTAAGTATACTATGTCCACAGCATTTTGCTGGTCTACTAATTTAGACACTTTGTCAAAGAATAAAATAAGATTTTTAACAAACCCATGCTGGCTTCTAGTTATAAATTTATTTGTTTCTAGATGTTCACAGATTTGTTTTTTATTATCTTTCCCAGTATCTTCCCAGGTAGTGATATTAGGCTGATTGGTCTACAGTTTCTTGGTTCTGATTTTTTCCTCTTTTTTGAGGATGGGAACTATATCAGCTCTTTTTCAATCATCAGGTAGGATCTGCTTGCAGTCAAGGTGCATTATTGCATATGAACTTCCGGTATAATGATCAGTACTCTCTTTCTATATGATAAGGAATCTTACAAAAGCTTTCAGGATTTGAACAAGCATAACTGATACATATAATTCCATCTGAGAAAAATGGTAGACTTAACTCAGTGATGAAGCACAAGTGTTGTGTGCAAAAGGCTTCAGGTTTGTTTGGCTGTTTGTTTATTTAGAAAATGTAGATGGCAGGTTTATTCTTTAGCATCTCCAGGTAGGATTAGGGAAAAGAATCACAAAGAGCTATAGTCAGTATTAGTAAACTCTGAATCAATGGAAGCCTTCTTCTAATTTATTAGAAGGCAATTTTCTGTGCCCCTGTTGACATATAGCCTAATTTCAGACCAGATACATACACCAAAATATCAGCTATATCTTACACTGAATGGTTCATGGATGTTAGGAATATTTCCTTCCAGAAATACAATTAATTGCAAATCAGTAGCCCACATTGGAACTCTGAATGGGTATCCAGTCTAAATCTAGGGCAATTCATAAATATATAGACATAATTTTCTATATGTTTATGATCTCTGATAATTTTCATTTGAACAACAACTGACATAAAGTTATGCTATTTTATGTAAGTAAAATTAAGCCTTTCATTATACACCTGTAAATTAGCTGACTTCCTAGAATGGGTTCAGACTTTTTATTACCACAGAACTATAGATGAAACATAAATATTACCATCACAATCAGTGACAACAAAAACAGTTTCTATGCCTTTTAAATATCCCTAAATCATGCATTATTCAAAGGTTCCTCAGACATTCCTAATGATTAGAGAAAAAAAGGAGACAAATTAGGAGGTCTTTTCTTGGATAAACATGTAGGTCAAAGCAGGTCATAGTCTCTTGATAAGATTAAAACACATCTTAGGGGGTCATGGGCATCCACAACAATCTGAGTTTTTGTCAAACTGTCAGAACAGACATTGTGACATCCCTTATGTACCCAAATACAAAAGGAGTGAACCCATCCCTACAAACACCTATGCAGAGGAAGAGATTTTATACATGTACAAGACACAATGAATTGAAATGTTAGACAAATCAGTTTGAAGAATTCTGATTACTATTAAAATTGAATTTCCAGGGAGCAGTTTTGTGCCAAAATCTATATAAAAATAGATGTGTGGGCCTCTTTTATATTTATGGAAGTACCCACCTGCAATAAAACTGAATGCCCAGTTGATTTAAGTAATTGTACCAGTGCTCATTATCTGCCACCACCCAAGTGTGTATACAAAACTCTATTGTTAAATATCAGATTTGTTTCATCCTGTGGAAACAAAAAATACACTAGCAGATGGAATCCAAAAGAACAATGGACTTTCCACATCAAAAGATGAGAGTTTAATAACCACAAATTATTGCAGGTAATTTGGCACAAATTTAGGATAACCCACAAAAATGCAGTTTTGAGTAGAAAGAAGAAAGAGGCATCCTATAACATGGGAGCCACTCTTCCCATTAATTAAACTGTGATTCAATTCAATTATAATAGATAGTCACAAATGCCAGGAGATGAAGAATTGCAGCAGAATTGTACATAGTGATTTTTAACCGGAAGGTTGTATATATAAACAGGTAATATACTCATATGCTGCAAGAGCAATAATATCTTCTAAGTGCTATTGCTAACTAAAACAGTCATTAAATGATTATATTCTAGGAATCACAAAGAGGTAATCAAAAATATCATAGCATAAAGCCTACCAATTAAACAATATTTACAAGGCAGTGAAATGCTAGTCCAATGGAATTTAGCATACATGGGAACAGAGGATGCAGATCCTGACACATAATGCAATGTCTTTTTCTGCTAGCTGGTGACCAAGAACTGACATACATTATTGGTGGAGAAATTTGATTTTCTCCCTGCTAAAGAAGCATCACATGCATGTTCTACTGAGAAATGGGAAACATACCATGGATATTCCAGGAATGGAAATGATATTTTATAGATATTATCAGGGTGACTAAATGATCATGCCAAAGAGTAGCAAAGTTCAGTTAGAACTTGGTATTTCTTTCATTTTTACACAATCACAGCAGGTGGCAGCATATGATTTGGACTGAGGGTCAAGCAAGCCTAGTTTGGAGATGGGAGATGGTAGGTTGTAGGTTAGCCTGCAATATAGAAAAACCTCTTGGATGATTTCTGTACTGTTGCCAAGGTAACTGCATGGATGTGTTCATGACATCACCAGGACATGAGGTCAACTCAAAATAATTTTTTACTTTATAGATGGTGCTTGGGAGGAGATGGTGCCAGGACCCAGGAAACAAAAATGAAGAGCTTCAGAAAATAAAGTCCATTTTTAGGTAGTAAAATATTATGAACCCTCCATGATGTGTTGCACTTCTTAAACACATAAAATAGATATTTTCCAAAAATATCCATATAGCCAATATTGGTTCTTAATAACAATAAAAAATATAAATCCCATGTTAGATAGTACCTTTATGATCAATCCTAACATTTGCACAGTAAGAAATAATAATATAGCCATAAGAAATATAAGTAGGAAGGGAGCTAGTTAAATATCTGAGATACCATTAATGAAAAGGTGAATATGATTATATCACTTGAAAAATGAAATGGGGAGAAGGTCAGCATAGCATACAATCCCTGAATTTAGAAAATTTGAAAATTTGGACTATTACTGGAGAAACAGAAAGAGAAAGTGGCAGAATAAAGAGAGAAACAATGTTAGAAAGAGAACAAAGCATGATGCAGACACCTGGAAGGTTCTGGATTAATCTTTGAAGTTTACCACAAGATTATAAAGGTAGTAGAAGATTTGATCATCTGCTCAAAGCCACACACACACACACACACACAAAACAGGTAAGATATTAAAGATAACCTAGTCCTCAGTGGCAGGCTGTACTGTAGTACTTGAGAGCTGAATTATAGAAGGTTGACTGGATGTGGTTACAAATTAAACTGTAATATAAGATGGGTTTTTCCGGTAAGGTTTCCAGCAGAAGTTGTGGTTGGTTAGCAATGATATTCTTTCATTCAAACCTGAGAATATATTATGGGCTTTTTCCTCAGCACCTTGGGACTCAGAGCCATTTAAAACCTGTAATTAATGCCAGGTGCATAGGCTTCACTTATATTTTTAAACTGTGGAAAAATCTTCAGGCCCAAGAAAAAATGAACACCCTCCATTTGCCATTCATTATAGCTGTCAGGCAGCCATAAATAGAGGACCAACCATCTGCAGGTGTACTATTCTCATTCTGTTGTACAATCCCCACAGTTCTTGTAACCCTGCTAAATACAATGTTTATCCAAGGAATGTGGACATGAAGGACCGTGATGACTTAAGTAACATTGCCCAGTCAATTACCCATTAATAGCAAGCTGCAATTTGGCCACCATGAAATTTGCAGTTAATAGCAATGAAAACAGGTAACCTTTTTTTGTCAATTGAGAGTATTCATTATGAATCTGGAATGATTTAACAAGTACTAACACTTTCTACAGAACTCTGGGAAATATAGTTTAATGATGGATGCTTGCCATCTTGAGAAATTTCTCAAGAACTTTACTAATTTGCCAAGGTGGTTTGGAGAGAAAACCATGGCATTTTAAATGGTATAAAACTAGGATAAGTTAATAATACAGATGCTGTCCAGGAGAGTGGGTGATTCCTGATGTAGAAATGTGTAATTTATATGTATGTTTATTTAACATACTGTAACCCTTTTTGGTTATGCCCATATTATGCACATAACAATTAACATCCAATAAAAGTTATGCTAAAATACAACAAGACATATATAATATAAAATTAAAGATGGTAAAATAAAACCAGGCAACAATGAACTACTGCAATATGCTCTACCTGAAGCTATGTTTGAAGAGTATCTGGAAGGTACAACTGGTGCACAATGCAGCTTGCATATCAGAGATGTTACATGTGCAACTTGAGAGGTTGTACATGTAACATCATCTCTGATATGCAAGCTGCATTAGATGCCAGTTTGCTTCCAGGTCAATTCAAGATGTTTGTTATCACATTTAAAACCCTTCATGACATGGAACTGGATACCTGAGGGAGCATCTAAGTCCATTGTTCCATTTAGTGGTGGGATTCAAATAATTTAACAACAGGTTCTGTGCCCTAATGACCATCTGGGTAGGGGTGACTGGGTGGTTATGTGACTGGGTGGGTGTGGCCAACTCAATGCCACTCACGTTTAGGGGCGCTTCACCTTGCCTGGCCTTTCATGACTGATGGGATGCTGCAATTGTCGTATGTATGAAAAATGGTCATAGGTCACTTTTTTAGTGCTATTGTAACTTTAAATGGTCACTGAATGAACTAAGTGAATCAACTATAACTTGATTTATATATAAATCAAAATAAATAAAATAAGTCAATGATTACCTGTACAAAAAATACAAAAAGCTTCTTTGCTTGCAAAAAGCTTCCCTAAATACCAATCATTATTATTAGAAATGGGGGAATACACATGAAAATTAATGACAGTCAGCCATTATGGAAACTTAAATCATTCTGTCTGAATATCTTTCTTTTCCTTAGAGCTACTTGCAACCCAGAGTTACAAATCAGGCAGGGTGCCAGAGCACCTGAGGAATTAAAATAGTTAAAATGAAATGATAACTATCAGCAGCCAACTCTTGCTCATAAAGTGAAAGAGAGAGGTCATTTAAGCTGTTTGGAAAGTGGGTGGGCATACTTGGGCTACAAAATGCCAAGCTAAAGAGACAAATTGACAAAATATATAGGGGACCTAGGTTCAAGTCTCTGCCCTCCCAAGCTTGTCAGGATCACAATAAAATTAGCATATGCCACAGATAACTAAATAAACTTCAAGCCTGGTGCCATGTTACTAAGCATTATTATTATGAGAGAAAACTTAACTGCAGAGGCAGTTTCTGAAAACACTTATAAGCAGGGCAATAAAGATAAGAATTGTTCTAGAAACAACACACAGAGGCACACCAGAATGTGTCCTAACTGCCTTCCTGACAAGATTAACTCGTTAAAATGGGAAAAAGAAAAGGCTGTTTCTTCCAACAGCCTGTTTGTTGAACTGCTGAAAAAGTTAACTGACGGTTCTCCCGAAATAGTGCAAACTGGCTGAATCCCACTACTGGTTCCATTCCATCCAGTCAGACAGGGATGGTACATTGCAGAACTTCTTGTTAAATAATTTTGATTGGGAGGATCCAGTAGGAAATCTTTCTCTGTATTGCCCCCATTTTGAGACATCTTACACCTAGAGGTGTGGTGGGTCCCCACACTTTGGGGGGGGGGAAGAGATATTCTACGGTACAGATGCCACAGTAGAAAAGGTTCATTTCATGGATCTTTTCCATATGTGCCCCTCCCCTTTCTCCTGATTTCTAAAAATTAAACCAGTGTGAAAGATTTAACAACTCAATAGGACTACTCAGGATTAATCCAAAATACAGTAGTTGTAGAAAAAAGATGGTGCAGGCTGCAGAGCTAACAACTGAACTCTATTTAAAAAAATAATAATAATTTGAAAAAGTATTAGCAGTAAACCAGTTTTTTTTAATCAATGAGACTTTTTTTTTTTATTATGTATGAGTTATTTTACGTAGGTATTAAAATAAATGTATATCCTTTTTGATCCTGGAGTAGTCTGTGGTGTTCTTGCCTTATTTAGTGATGAGGCAGCCTAGAGAAATTTGTTATCTTTCATTGCATAAATAATCTTTCCAGCAGTCTATAGCACCCAGACTATCTATGCTTCACATAAATCTGAGTAAAAGTACCAGTAAAGGGTACTTTTCCCATTACATTTTTTTTTTAATTAGAAGCATTATTCTCAACTCTAAGGAGAAATCTTACCCTTGAGAAATTGTTAAAAAATTTCTCCTCCTTTTTCAGGAATTCTTAGAAGTCTTCCTGTTTCTGTATCCAAAACTGAAGTGAGGAATTTGAAAAGTCTGTTGGTGCTCAGCTTTTATTTGCATGGGGGAATTTTATTCTCCCAGAAAATAAGTTAATGTGTTGCATGCTTGAAAAAGAAATTGAAAATCAAAACCAAAGACTTGTTTCTTTTTGCAATTCTATCTCCCCATTATCCATGTCACATCATGGCTTCAAAGAAAGCAAGAGACTGTTTGAGCACATGGAAAGGAAAAAAGAAATGGTGAACCCAATATTACATGTAATGCTAAACTATGATATACCTTACTTGTTTTTGGCTTTATGTAATATATGGACTCTTCCTCAATAAGAAAAATGTGGTTGCAACCACTGTAAAAGGGTTTTAGCAATGCACCAAGCCAAAACCAACAAATCCCATTATGGCTTATTGATGAATTAAAAATAGCTTCTCTGTTGCTTTACGCCAGTGTTTTTCAAACTTGGCAACTTAAGATGTGTCCCTTTTCTGCTATCAATTCAGGAATACTTTCTTTCCATGTCTAATTGTTGATGAAAAGTAGGAACAAGTTGGGGGATAGGAATATTAAATAAATAAATAAAATTTAAATGAATAGGAACCAAAAGACCAGAACTAAGTTCCTACAATTACCAGTTTACCAATCTACCACTTTCTTAATTTCAGTATGAATTCAGATAAACACTTTTCCAATGGAGTGTGGTGGCTCATGTAGTTAGGACCCTGGGTTGATCATTGGCAGGGTCTTTCAAGACCCAGTTCCTCCACAAGATGGGGTGAACACGCTCCCGCTCCTACAAACCCATCAGTTTGAAAGTGGGTCATAAGTAGATAGATGGGTATCACGTCAGTGGGCAACTTAATAGGGACATGAAAGCTGCTGTGAGTTCCCTGGGCAACAGTGATACCACTGTTTAATCCATTCAACCTGCTCCCAACACAACTCTAGTAGTAATAGCACTTTTCCCACTCTAAATTGAACTTCCTTGAATTCATGCTGGATTCAGCAACCTCTGCTGGATCTATTTCCCATCCAAGTCTCACAAAAGAAAAATAGAATAGTTAAAATTTTAAGAGAGGTTTTAGTAAGGTCTCATGAAAATTTTTGGATGGATGGGCAGTCTAAGAATTGTTTTCAAGGTCTGGTGGGCAGCCAAAAAAGACATGGTGGAAGAAACTCACCATGCTGAAAAAGCCATGACAATTGAAGCTATGGGAAGGATAGTCAACAGTTCTGAAAAACATTGGTTGGAGGAAAGCCTACCTATGTTTTTATTTCTTGGCACAGAACAGAAAATATTACAATCTGACCATTGGGCTAATGGTACTAATGTGTTCATTGTTGAATCCTTAACAATTGATGATTGATGCTTTTTAGTCCTTACTCTGTCACGCACGCACTTTATCTACAGCAATCTATGGGCATTGTGAAGAAAATCTACTCCAACATCTGATGTGAAGGCAAACTAGGTTGATTCTGCAGCTTCTACCACCTCCACTGCCCTCTGCATATTGACTCCCTTTGTCTGCAGACAGCACAGTGAATTTTCAACCTTACTTCAGAGTTGTCAACTTGTTTGCTGGTGCTTTGCATTATTTTCTCTTGGCAGACCAGTGACAAAGCACTGCATGAAACACGCCTTTAGAAGTCAGAAAAAAATGCATTCAAGCAGCCATGAAAATCAGTTAAGCTTGAACCCATTGAATTTTCCAACAGGTCATTGATCAATAGCCTTTAGATATGTAATGAACAGTCATACTCTGGATTCTGTCAGGTGGTGTTTTCCTTTTGGAACTGATAAATTGCACCCTTTTGTGTGAGGAGCTGAAGTTTGAGGCAAGACAGCCTGTGCTGGTATTTGCTTTGGCTCCAACAATGCTATATGCTTGCAAAAATACAGCTGGCAAAGGGTGTTAAAAATATCTGAAAAGTTATTTTCACACCTTGCCAAGGGCTTTGAAGCCATGCCCTGTCAGACTTTCATAAAATAGATCCGCAAGAAGAATGATCAGAAATTTTAGGATCATTCTAGAAATATATGAACAGATCTATTAGTGAGAATGAAATAAGATGAAGTATTTAAATCACATTCTATTCACTTAGGATACCAATCTCCAAGTCTAGTGTTAGTAATTGCCCTATATGAACAAAGATGAGATCCACATTAATCCTGGAAGAGCTATAGAGATTAATATCAGGAATATTGTTTCTATTACAAATGGAAAACATTTCCTAGAAATAAGTTTTTGCCTAATCCCAGTGGAGAAAGGGAAAGTTATTCTATCTGCCCAATTCTGCAGTCAGTCATTTCCAGGGGGGGAAGTATCTTGATAATGTTTCAGAGTCAATGTGGCTGATAACAATTGGGTCACAATTTTCAATTATCTCATTAAATGGAATTTACAGCAAGCCTTATATATTTGTATTACTAACTGTGAAGAATTGTTAGCAATCTTCTATTAACCTGTCTCAATCTTCATATATTAATAATTCATATATTAATAATTTGTATCCCATTTTTTCTTCAGCGCAACAAGTGGGGTCCCTAGCTTTGTAAGTGGCTTGCTATGTGTCTCTAAAGTTACAGAATGAAAATTGGACTTCTGTTGCAAAAATCCAGTTTTTTTTTTAGAATACTCTGATCCAATATGCCTACATATTGTGCAAACTCTGCATACAAATGTGTAGCCAGATAGTAACTCTGATTAATTACTGTGTTATTGTTCTGGATACTTCCATAAAGCCAGCCTCCAGATTTCTTTTGCTGCAATGGTAACAGAGGTGAAATTCAGCAGGTTCTAGCAGGTTTGCTAGAACTGGTAGTAAATTTTCTAAGAAGTTCAGAGAACGGATTGTTAGAAGAAATCTCCTTTTGTTTTACAGGGTTAATCTTGTAAGGAAGGCAGGAAAAACATTCTGTTGTTTCTAGCCTAATCTTTATTGCCCTGCTTACAGAAACTGCCCACCCAGTCATATGAACCTCTCCCCCCAGCCACACACCCCAAGCCACAACCACAGAACTGTTAGTAAAAAAAAAAATTGATTTCCACCATTGAACAGTAAGGCTTAGTACAAACACCACTGTATGAACAATTTTATGCTGTTGCAAAAGGAGGAATCAAGAACCAGCTGGGTGAAGCCATCAGTTGAAACTCAACCCATTTCCCTAGTGGGTTTGAATTATGTCTGCTGTTTCAGGAAGTAAATTGGGATAGTGTTACATGGCAATGTAAATTAAGTAAATTTGTCTGCCAGCTCTAGAAGATAGGACTTGTAAAATAAAATTCTTAGAGAAGAATAATTCTACTGTGAAGTTGGTTTACATTTTTTTTGGATGGCACTTTAACTTGTGTGAAAGATCCAGCATGGTCTTTGTTGTTTTACTCTTTTGCAGCACCTTTAGCTGTTTGTATGAAATTCCAAGGAGATGAGTCTCAAGGTCTTCAGTCTATAAAAGGAGAGCTCAGCCCATCCAGACTTTTTGTGTGTGATGAGAGCAAACTTGTGCTTTTAGCTTTGTAATTCAGTCTTTTAATTCATAAATTCTAGTTTTACTTTACTCTTCCCTGTAGCCACAAAAAAAAACAACCATATAAAATTGATAAATGGCTGTGGAGTTTTACCTTTTACTTTACAGTTTAATTGTTTATTTAACCAAGAGCAGCTCCTTTAGACTTGACCTGCTCCATGTCAAATACACTATGGCTGGAAAACTTCTCATGCTCCCATTAACTCTAAACCATTTCCAATGTCACTTTTGATTAATAGCCCAGATACTACAAATGCCATTAGAATTAAAGATATAAATAAATTGTATGAAAAGTAATGAAGTAAAAAGTCATGTTGCAATCTCCACAGGAGGGAATGTATTATACACATCTATTTTAAAGCAAGTTTCATTTTAAAAATCCTTCTTATAACTAATTTACAACTGTTTTCATGATGTTGTACATATACATAGATTGGGCGACTTTTCAATGATTAGACTGGATCACTGATGAATCACATATTCATTTCATTATGGCAATCTCCAGGTTAGCCATTGCTGAAAATTATATGAATTAGTTCAAACATCTGGAGACTATCAAAATTGGGGTCAATATACAGTGGATACCTATTTCAGCTTGATGCCTTCTATGGTATCTTTCTTCATCTACAAGATGACTGTTTCAAGATGAAAAAGCTCCTTTTTCTGATGTATATGACCTCAGTGTTTTTCAATGGTTTGGATACAATATCAGAAATCTGTCTAGGATTTCTCAATATTATGCATGAATGACAACAACTTGAAGGTTAGAGCTTTGCAATTAATTCTGATTCAGTTGGAATTGGAGATTCAAGGTTCAAAAAGGATTTGATTCATGTTTTAATTCAAGATCAAACTGATTCTATTAGAATTAGTGAAGATTTTGTTTGAAAAAAAGCTTCTTTGGTAGGCTGTTGTCTGGAAAGCAACCAATATCTGAACCTGCTTTATATTTTGGTAGAAAGAGGAGAAAAATTGCAAGTGTACTTAGGAGGTTTTGAAGGATTCTTGACTCCACTAAGCACTTACCTCTGGTTATATTAGAGGGCTTTTCATCACTGGCTCAAGCAGCATCAAAAGCACAAATCAGAAAGTATAGTAGGATTTCCCTAAACAAATAGCTTTGAGCTGCCATCAACACTGCTTCAACACAATAGCAGCTGAGACATCCATGCTGATTCTTGGCGTATATATGGTCCTTCAGATTTTCTGATCTAGAACTTCCAGCAGTCCATTAGAGATGAATGATGCTGGGAGTTATACTACAGCAGTAACATCTTAGAAGGCTATAAGGTTCTTATCTTTATTCTAAGGCATATGAATAATCAGTGATCACTTTGGAAAATTCAAACCAGAACTTGACTGAGTCAAGTAAAGAACACCTAAAAACATGATTTATGTTAGGGACAATTTCATGTTGTAGATATTTTTCTTTCTCTATATATTTTCATTTCCCTTCTCCATAAAGAAGGATACTTTATAATGCCAGACCTACATATTAATTTAATTGTTTCATTGTTTTCATACCCCACAACTCCTTATTTTAAGTAAGCTAGTATTCTAAGGCAGTTAGGTGAAGAGATGCTATTTCTTGATCTTGAATTCAATTTCAAAGTATTTCTTGTTTATACAGTATATTTAATAACTTTATATTTGATCAGATTATGACAATCCTTGTTGGTTTATGAACTATATGATTTGACAATAACTTCATAAAATCCTGTAACAAAATCACAGCCACAGAAAAGCAGCTTCTACTAGCCTCCACCCACCCACCTACCTCTGGGAAATGTGGGACTATATAGACAACTTCTTCCTGTAAACAGTGGTACGTCAGGCAGATTCCAGTGAGAGCAGGCAACTATCCAGTTTTCAAGCTATAAAAGGTTTTATAGATCAAGAACATCACTTTAAATTGTACCCAGAAACCAGTGACCAAGGACTTTAGAGTCTGCAGTATAGGTATTATGGACTATCAGTATTGGGAACTAATAAATATGTGGGCCAGTTGAATTTTCTGAGCAATCTTTAAGGGCAGCCCATTTAAATTGCATTGCATTAGTCTACAGGTGATAATGAAGGAGTAAGGTGAGGTTGCAATTGGTGTACCAATCAGACATGGGCAAACTTCTTTTAGCCTTGGTCTCTACCACTGTTCAAGCAGGAGCTATAAGTTCATAAGTATTGCTTGCTTCTCCAGAGATGACATTGCCATTAAAAGAGAACTATAATCAAGAAAGAACATCTCAGATTGCTTGCATTTGGCTTCAGCTATTCTCTACTATTCAGATCCTTGCCTCTTTCAGGCATCAGGTAGGATATAAATAACATCTCCTCTTCAAACCAGAATGGGAATGTAAAGTTTGTTATGTTCAACTTATTCATGAAGCTGCATCCCAAATTATCAGATAACCTCTTTCAGGGATTTCATATAGGCATTAAAAAAGTGGGGGAGAGAGGACGAAACAGTGCTATACATTCTACAATTGCAACAGGTGCCCTTTATGCTAACTGAAGCATTGCCTCATTCATTGCCTCATTTCTATTTTGACCAGACACCCTAAATAGATTAAAGCAAAATATCTGAGTGTTTTTTAAACTGTATGCAAAACATCCTGGGCATTTCTTTTTCAGTTGCTTATCTGTTAAAAATAGGTGAACTGATTTCTTCACCTCCCTTTTTACTGTTCTTCTCATTAAACTGGAGCAAGCTCTTTTGTTTACATTATTGGGAGCCTTTGCCTGCCCTTTATCATGTTAGCAGCAGATTGGTGGGATACAAGTGGTTCAGCATCAGCGCCTGAATATAATACCTTTTCCCTGGAAAAACAAAATATCTTGGTTATGAACACTGATAAAATTAATGGGGTTTTCCAGGGAATGAAAGCCTTAAGAAATGTCTGCTTAAAGGATTGCTTGTGCATCTTCTATTATGAACTTATCTAAATTCATATGGTGTTGCTGATGAAAGTGGTCACTCTATCACAATGCTCTTCCCAATCATGTCTTGTCATGTACCTTTATTGCCCTCTGACAGTATACTGTCAGATTTTGCACTTTCATGCTGTACTGTGGCATAGCCCAGACTGTAGAGTGAAAGTAAGGGCAGAGAATACTATAACATAGAACAATTTTCCTCCAGAAGTTGTGGTGCTCCAACACTGGAGGTTTTTAAAGAAGAAATTGGGCAATCATTTGTCTGAAATGGTATAGGGTTTCCTGGTTGAACAGGGGGTTGGACTAAAAGACTTCCAAAGTTGACAACAAATATAGAATATGATTCTCACTGGTGTGCCACTTGATTTGTTCTGTAACTTAAATGCGGATAGAATGGAATTTGTCTCTGGCTGAATTACTCTAGAAGAATGTAGAGAGTGGAAACTATTTTCTTAAAATAAAACAAAAACAAACAAAAAGCTGTGTAGAATCATGATGGAGAAAAAAACATGTCCTACTAGATAAGCATCTTCTGGATCACAGAAGAAAGATTTGGGCCATCTGTCAGGATGCCTTTTGAAAAATGATATATCATAGCTGTAATACTGGACCAATATTTAATAGTTCTTTTTTATTCTTGATTTTTTTTCTCATGATTTTCCAGTCACAAACCACACACATTCAAGATGCCAAAAGCTTTCACTTAACCTTCTACCCTCCTATGCTGAAGGATAAAATGCCTTTCAGAGTAATTAATTATATGTTAAAAGAGGGCAATTTGTCATCCATTGTGGAATCCTGATTAGATAAAATCTTTAAATATCACTTTTATTTATTTAACTTTTAAACATGCCACCCAACATTGCTGAGTAAAACAGATGGGGATTTGTATCACCACTTAGTAATTAAAATGTCTGAGGCATAGAGCAGCAATGATACCAAAGAGTAAAATATAATGCACAAAAAAGCAATTGATCAAAAAGTGCTAATAACTATTAAATGTTATGATAGTTTCTATGGTCTAAATCCAAAATTATGGAAGTAGAACTTTTTTAGATAATAGGAGCTCGTCTTCCCTTCTCCTGACCTTCACGTCCCATGTCTCTCTCTCAGTTTTACATTCTGGAAGAAAATTGAGGATCTTATGATAGCTGAAGAGGAAAGTCCAGCAATTAATATGAACTATAATGTTTGATTTTATTTCTGTTTGATGCTCTTTTTTTCTTCTTCTTCTATTGAATCATATCTGATTCTTGGAAATTGCCTGGACAAGTGCCTACAGTTTACTTGGCAAGGTTTCTCAGAAATTATTTGCCATTGCTTCCTTCCTATGGCTGACAGAAAGTGACTGGCTCAAAGTTACCAGCTGGCTTCATGTTCAAGCAGGACTGGCACTCACTCTTCCAGTTTCTAGCCTGATGTCTTCACAGCTATATCAAATGGGCTGTCTGCCCACCCCCCATCTTTTTTTTTTTTTTTTACCTTCAGACAAATTGTCAGCAACAAAGGACAAGAATGAACCTCTAACTCTTTGTCCATCATTAACTTTGAGTAGCCTGTTTTTTTCTTCTTGAGTGAAGAAAGAAAAATTACAGGATGTTCAAAGAGGAAATTATAAGATCATCCGGAACATATCTGATGTATGATTCAAGGGTGGCATGAAGCAATTATTTGCAGAGACATAATATTGGACTCAAGATTACATGGCAAAAAGAAAAAAGAAGTTTCTGCCTAAAAAATATTTGCCTGTTTCTCAGATATAATTTTGAAGCAAAGTCCCCTTTGTTCCTTGACCTCCTTTGGCTTCTTGGGATGACACTTGCCTTTTTCAAAACTGTCAGGGAGGAAATTATGTCCATTTCTTTTTCATTCTTGTTACATTTCTCTAGATCAGGGGTGGGCAATTATGGCTCCTCCATGACTCATGGACTTCAGCTCCCAGAATTCCTGAGCCAGCATGGAGTTGAAGCCCATGAGTCATGAAGGAGCCATAATAGCCCACCCCTGCTCTAGATATTGCCTCAATTTTTAAAAGCGAGGGACACAGTTAGTTTATATATTAAAGCTCAAGCCTGAGTGAAAGTTTATACTCTGACTCTGATTTGCTGCAACATTTTTTCCTGGTTTTTGAAAAGCACATAAAGATTGAATTGTTTCAGAGAGTTTTCCCTTGCTTTGATTTGAGGTTACCATTTTTAAATTTCCCTTTGTATTCATGCAGTATTATATTTCTGTTTTGCTATTTGATTTGGTTTAGATTGTATTTTACTATGTAAGCCTCCTAGAGTTGTTTTGATTGTGGAATCATAGAAATATGTTTAATAAATGAATGAATAACTCATTTTTAAACAGGCAGGAAAGCTGCAGTATGGTGAATGCAAGGTTTGCCATTGGCAATAGTCTCTAACAAAATGGAACATTTTCCCAAGTACATCTGCTGAAGATCAGATTGTCTAACAATCTAATTCCTATTGAGGGAAAAAATAGATTCACTACAGAATTTGTGAATAGTAAAATTTTTATTTCTATTAGTTAGGTGGGCTTGGAATCAGGAAACAGGGTAAGAGGTTTTCCGGTTGGCACCCAAAAAGTTTGCACACCGTTAGGACCATGCCTGAAAATATAAATTCTACTTCTTTGTGCATTTCATCAACATTTATGACATTTCTTTTTTCCTTATGATTCAGACCATAGCAGAGGTCACACAACCCTGACAGATTGAATCAACCTAATCCTGTTTTACTATTATTTACAGGATAAAGAATAAAGGAAAGAAAGATGAAGTTTGAAGTTTTCATCTGGATCTGAAGTCTGACAGGGATTAAGTCATGCTAATAACTTTTCCTGGTTTTTTTTTTCAGGTTTTATGCATCGGACTTTACATCAGATGGCATATTAGCCATATAGGAATTCTGGGATACTAGCTCTTTAATGGTAATGATGAAATTGTATTTTAGAGAGCAGCTGTTTTTCTAATAAAATCCTGGGGAAACTGCCAACTCAGAGAGTGAAATTTTATTTGATAGAGCAGGAATTTTTAAAACAATAATACATACCAAGCTCATCCGGTGAATGGCATCAAGAGTGATGATAGTGATAACTTGATTCATATTATAATGCAAATCAATCAAATGACACTTTCTAACTCTACATGATCTAGAATAGATTGAAGAATCGGTTTTGAGATGCAATTTAGTATTAGCCTTCCCTAACTATTAATAGTGCTGAACAAGGTTTTATATCTATGTAAGAAACTGTATAGATGAACTGTAGGATAGCAATAGCAATAGCACTTAGACTTATATACTGCTTTATAATGTTTATATACTGCTTTATACTGCTTTAAGCACTATAAGTTTTAACAGTTTACCCCCAACAATTACCCCCAACAATTTGGGTCCTCATTTTACCCACCTTGGAAGGCTGAGTCAGCCTTGAGCAGGCTCCATAGGATTCCAATATAGGACTGGGACCGGGTTCCAGGCTCCATGACTTTGGGATGATCATTCTCACTCTCAGGTTAAGCTATCTCATGGGTGATCTCATAGATTGATCTCCTTGGGAAAAAGGATAGATAATGTTAATAAATAAGGGTAATGAGGGGAAAATCATTCCAAAGATTTTGTCAGAGAACATTCAAACTTGAAGATCAATTTGAAATCTTGCTATTTCAAGCTTATTGTTTCTTTGTCCCATTGTTGTGGTGGGGAGCCTGAAAATGACACACCAATTGAAATGTATTGTGCCTACTTTGTGACTACAAAAATTAATTTTGCAGCCACAGAGAGAAACCAAAGAGAAATCCAATTGTTGCTGTTGTTTTTCTTCTTATCTATGGTTAAAAAATAAGAAGAGAGTCAGAAGAGTTAAAGCAGGGGTGGGCAAACTTTTTGACTTGAGGGCCACAATGGTTTCTAAAATTTGACAGAGGAGCCAGGCCAGAATAGGAGAATGGTGTGTTTGTGTGAACTAATAT
>JAEANM010004175.1:0-13410 GCA_017656035.1 Myanophis thanlyinensis
CACATACATACACATACACATACACACACACACTGTATTTTAAAAAAGGCAATGTGGTAGAGAGATGAAGCTGCTGGAGTACCATGAGGAGACTTATATTGAAGACCAGCTTTTATCTTTCAAGGCTGCTAGGTGAGCTCCTGAAGGGAAATGTATTTTAAAAACAATGTAAAATAGAAGATTCAACCAAGAACAACAATAAGCCTTAATGAACAGCCCAAATTACAGCACTGTAATTTCTATGTTCTTGCAGGCAGAAAACAGAAACCCTATCTGGGGCTTGTGGGAGCTGAAACCAGACATGTTTATGTGACCATAAGAATATATATGTATATAATATATGTAGAAATTACAGCAGGGCATCTATAGAATGATGATTATGCACACATAAAATGCACTAGACACTTAACTAGATGCAGCCCCACTTGACGTTGGCTGAAAGAGAAAGAAAAAGCTAGGGTTCAATATGGGAGACCACCAAGAAATCTCAGGGCTGAAGACCACATTGGCTATGTCATCCAGGGCAGGAGAAAAGAGTTGCCTGTAATTTCCGCGCTTCTGTCAGGGACATTAAAGGGAACAGCAGCCCATGTAAACAGAGGATCTGACCTCCACTTGAAGCAGAGTTTATAAAGACCCATCACTCCGGCGCAGCCAGATAAGACTCCTCCTGCAATTACGGTATCGATCAAGCCGCTGGGAACTGGCTGCTCCAATCTCCCGCGTCCAGCTGCATGGGAACCAGCCATGCGCATAGCGATGCATCGAAGGTCGGAAGAGCCAAACCGCTAAGCGCCCCCCCGGGAAAGGGGCTGTTGCCCCTGACAATATACGTCATTCAAGGGGCGATTCTCTCAACCCCCCTCCCCCCCCCTCCGCCTCGCCTTTCAGTTCAGCGCTCAGGTCCGCCGCCCTCGCCCGGAAGAGCCGAAGAGGAAGGCGGGGAGGACTCAGAGCCATCGGGCCTCACCTGCAGCAGCGGCGCTGGCCACGATGAGGCACGTCGGCTTGCTGAGCCTTTCCGACATGCTGGCGACGGCGACGGCGACGGCGACAACCTCCCGGGGAAAAGGGAAGCAGACAGGGCTTCGGAGATAGCTCGGCGCGCTTTCCGCCCACCAGCCCGCCCCGCTTTCGCCTTGCGCAAGCGCCCTCGAGATCGCCGCCCTCTTAAAAAGGCCGACCGGGTTGAAGACCGGGATGGGTTTCTTTCCCCTGGCTGCTTTATCTGGCGGCCTGAGTTTGGCCCCCTTTTTCTAATCTGACTGCAGCCTGGGGGGTGGGGGGGGGGTGTTGTCTCGTAGCCAGAAATCCTCTAAGATAAAATGCTTATATTGTACCATTGTATTGTTGTTTGTAGTTTTCCTTCCTCCACGCAGCTTATTTTGAACGATGGCTTTAAAATGTATTCTGTAGTTGAATGTATTATGTGCCTTGTCTGATTGTACCGAGGGAGGCTCATTCAGTTTTCACTGCACACATGTGCGTTGACAATAAAGGCTGAATTGAATTAAAAATGACGTTTGTGTTTTGTTTTGTTTTTAACTGGTGAGTCAACATTAAAAAGGGGTCTTTGGATGTGGAATCTTTAGCGTTTTCCGCATTGCTAGGAATTCCACTCTTTTCCATTCAGCATTTGCTGCTTGCTCCTCTCGTTTCTTGAAGGAAAAAAATGCACACCTTTTCCTCTCTCCATAACAGGGCTGTTTTATAGCAGAAGAAATGGATTTGAGTTTTGTAGCTGCAACTGTTAACTTTCTCAGGGCAATCTCAGTCTCTCAAATTGTATGTTACTGTTGTATGAAATTCCTGGAATGCTCTGGACAGATGTGGTGCACCTGAATCCGGAAGATGAAAACAGAATATAAAATAGACTCTAATCTCTGTAGATTAAAGCTATTACAGCCTTAGGTTCATAACACATTAGTTCTCCAGATTAGAATCTTGAAGAAGCAGAGATGTCAAAGGGCCTCTATTTTTCTTGAATCATGTAAATCATAATGATTTAGTCACAATTTATTCTTTGTGTAAAAAAAAAGTGTGCTCTAGCTTTCTGTACTATCAATGTTCTGCTCTAATGGAAAAGTTTATAAAATCCTGAAACTACTATGCCATATTTAAGTATGAGCTGAATGGCAACCCCATTCCTAATTGCTCATATTACTTTGCAATAATTTAAGTAAAAAATAAAGTGGAAGAATACTAGTTGGCACCATTGGGTCTTTGAGATGATAGAGGATGATATGAGAAGATTGTAGTTTGTTTTATTGTAGATGGATTTTTTTCTGTCTTGAAGGACATTAAATGCCTCTATAATAGTTTCTTGGCTCCTCACATTAGTTTGGCTGGCCTGATATCCATGGTATCTAAGTTCTGTTACTGTTATATTTTTATTATGCCTTTTTTTAGTCAATTTTAAGGACATGAACTAATCAGAATCTTTACTGGCAAGTAATCTAGTAGATTTCCTCTGTTCTGGTCTCCTTTCTAGATGGTCTGGTGCAGGGACTGGGAGGCCTTAGGTCATCCTTCTTGGACAGATCCAGCTGCTCAGGTTTGTGATTGATCAGCCTCAGATCTCTGCCTTTGTCAAAAAGTCTACATTGTAACCATGGAATTCAATGCAATCTGATTTCTCTACAAGATCAAAACAAATCTGATTGAGCTATCACTCGCTATCAAGTTGAACCATAATTCTTTTCGTTTTTTGAATCAGGGCTTTGTACTTCATTTCTAAAACTGCTTTTAAGATGAGGCTATCCCATTTATTCACTTTAAATATGTGCAAATCCTTCAGAAATGGGAAAAGATGTGGCTGCTTTAATCATTCAAAAAGAGGTGCTTTTAAAAAGTTCTCTCACAAACTGCTTGTTATTTTAGAATTTAGATGGTAAGGCATCGTGCTATAAAAGCCTGATATACATGTTATCCTATATAGATATTGGCTACAAATGGTTTTTTATTTTGATGGTTGTAATTATAGTCAATTTTAAAGAAATAGAAAAATATATAGTGGACCTACTTTAAAGTCATTTTTACATATTTGTATCATTCATATATATAGTTAAAATTATATTGTTTCTACTAACTTTCCCTTTTTAGGTCATAATTTCAATATACTATGCATGTTAAAAACCTTGTTTATACATTAATGTAAAACAGAAGGATCTCTTTCAAGCACTGCAAATTAATTCAGCATGTCATAAACAGATGTAATTTAAAACAACTTGCAATGGTAGTCACCTTTTAAAAAATTGATAAATTGGGAATTTAGTCAAGAAGGAAAAAGACAGAGTAACATTGTAAAAAAACTTTAAGTTGTATAGCTGTTTACGAATTTCATGGCCTTTATGCAAGATTATTTGACTTAATTTGCCTCCTTTTAAGAAGGCAAACTCCAATTCTAATTTCATTCTTCTTTGGGTCTGATTTTCCAAAACCATATTTCTTATGGCCTACAACTATCATCCTGAAATATTTTAGAAGACCTGGATTATCTTGAAACTTCTAGAAATTATCCCGTTTTCAAAAACAGAGGTACATTAAGGTGTTTCTAGAGAAAGACTATACCAATATTATGCTAGCATAATTGAGATTTAGATTTAATGCTTGTTACTCAGCTGTTGACTCACAGTTGCTATCCGGATTAACTATGAACAAGGGCTCACAATAAACTATAGCATAGACCTACACTTCCTTGCCTTTGTATACTTCCAGATTCATTATTTCTTAGAATGGATTCACATTTTAAAGGAAGTAAAAAAGAAAGGATATTATGGTTTACTAACCTAATGTAACACAACAAAAGCTGAACATATAATTGCAGTTGTTCCCCCCCCCCCATTTCTCATTTATGACCATCTCTAGGATTTGTACCAAAATCTGGTTTGCCGTGGAGAAAAACAACAAATGTTCACCACCTAATCTCCATGAAGTTTCATTCCAAACATGTTTGATTTTGAGCTCATTCCATATACAGTACTTTAGTCCATGCCATCTTTATGGTTGTTATGAAAAGTTTGTCAGTAGCATGTGGTATCACTGGAATCTTTATAAGCATTATGAGAAAATTCAAGAGCACCGAAAATTTGGTTCTTATACATAACCAAAGACCTGCACTTGGAATCATTTGTTCCAAAATGCCAACAAATCAGTGATGATGTTTAGGGGTAAAGGCTGAATTCCTATTGACAAGTTAACCAATTTTGTAAAAAAGACATTACCTTCCAGTTAGAAATAAGGGTACACAGTTTACAGAAGTGCCATATAGCTGAAATTCTCTCAATGGTATTCCCTTAACTGCAACATAGTCTCAACAGTCTCAACATAGTGCCTTAAAATGACTTACATTTTCTCTACTCCTGAATCATGATTGTGTTATTTAAAAAAAAATCCTTTGGAAATTTATTGCCAGCAACATTGTTCTAAATATGGTTTTATATAATTCCCAAGCCCTTCAGTTATTTCTATTCTTTATTATGATCCCTGTGTTATTTCCTGAAACTATATCAGGGAAAAATAAAGTACAGATAATGCAAGCCTAAATTGGAGCAATATTCCTATTATAGAACTTTGTATTTTGTTTCCTGAATTTTCTGCCTTAAGAGTCTGTTTGCTGTTGAATTTTAAAAAAAGTTATAAACAAATATTATGTATTTGTCCAATTTATATTTTTTTTAGTAATAGGATTGCTCTCTTTTTATGTAATCTCTTAATTCAGGAAAGTGCGGGGGTGACTGAATGGAGCTGAGCATTTACTTCCTGGTGCCATGTAGAGTTCACAGCAGATATTTTTTCTTTATGCCCTAGGGCCTAGGAGAGAAATATCTGCCGCTACCTAGGATTGAACTCTCAACCTTCGAATGGGAGGCATCTTCACCACTAGGCCACCAGGATTGCTGTTACTGCCCTAATTGGTAAATAATTCTTGGTCTGTGTTCAGAAAGCTATGTATTATATACAGGTTTTTTTAAGGGTTATACTGAAAATAAAACATGAAGATAACTAGGAATTATACAATATACATGTATATCTATATAGATATATATAGTTTATTTCACACAATCCTGATAATAGTTACAGGTACCGGTATATCGGGAATCATTTACAGTTCCATAGAAAATGGAGTGGCTATGTAGCTTCTGATGCAAATAACATACGTTGTGTAAAGCATACACGTTCCCAGTCAACCCACCCCACCATTCACACAATGAATTTTCAAAGCTAAGACTAGATTCAGCTATGTAGGAAAGCCTTGAGAATGCTAGGATACAGTGTTGGGTGTCATACAACACTGTAGGTCACAAATGGGACAAGCTAAACTACTTTAATTTTCAGTCTAATAGTTCTACTCTACCTGCATTATTGCATTTATACGCATTTTAAAATTTAAATAAAAGAATACTATATGGGAAGGAAAAATTATTTGCCATTTTAAGGAGCTGAGCTGAAGCCCATACAAAGTGTCCATAGAAGCATAGGAAATATCAGAAGATTTTAAAAAGTTCAGATTTATTTTCTAACTTAAAGTGGAGTTATTTCACATTTGCTTTGACAAAGGATAGTCTGCAACAGCTGACTTTGAAATGAAAAAAGAAAACACCTTAATCTCTGTTATGCATAGGCCAACATATGTAAAGTTAGCATTTACCAACTTTGTTCTTTCCAATTGGGTTGGACTATATCTTGGAACTGGGTGGGTTGTACCCAGGACCTATGAAGAATATCAAGTTGTTCGTGTAAGTGTGCCTGTTGAGCAAGGGAAATAATCAATTGTTATAGGCTACTCAAATTAATGGGGAGACTGTAGTAATGTTACATTATTTTAAGAAGTTTTGCTGTGGAGTACATTTTGTATGATTTTTTGTTTTGTTCAAATGAATCTAGAAGCAGATAGCAAACATTCGGATTGAATCAACTAGCATTTCCCATCCACAATGATTACTTTGGGCCTTCCCTTAACCATAAATATAGGAAAAGACATAAGAAATATGAGGGGGTGGGAGATCATCTCAAATACATTTATGAACAAGGATATGGGTATATCACAAAAGGGGTACTCTCGTATTTTTGGTAGCTTGGGAAACTGGTTGAAGCTTCCCACTTCTATGATTGAAAAATTAGCAACTGATTAGACAAATTTAATTGCATCACATAGCGCTCGTCAATTCTGCACAATGAGATATGATGGAACTGTAGCTGCCAGCTTCTAATCAAGACATGGCTTTGAGATTGAAACAGAAAAATATAACAGAACTATCTTTCATATCCCAGATGCTTTGGGCCATGTTTATATTAAGATACAGAAGAAATATTAAGTGATTACACATCAGCCGATGCTTTTTTTCTTCATACATCCTTGAGCAGGAGTCTCCAACCTTGGGCAACTTTAAGACTTGTGGACTTCAACTCCCAGAATTCCTCAGCCAGCAAATTCTGGGAGCTGAAGTCCACAAGTCTTAAAGTTGCCCAAGGTTGGAGACCCTTGTCCTAGAGTACAATTCAGTCATAATTTGAAATGACGTTGGAGTCAGACTAAAATGAAGACTGCTTGGCAAAGTGTGTGTGTGTGAGAAGTTCTGTTTTGTGGAGAAGGTGAAGTGGGCCTTGCACTATGCGCATCTCAAAAGATGGTTCAAGGGGGGAAAAAGAGTGATATAAGAAGAATAGGAGAATGTAAGATAAATACAGAGCCAAGATTGTATAGAAGTATAGTCTTAAGATTTGCCCATTTGTAATGTACATATATTTGTCTAAACTAAAACACTTTTAGTTTTTAGATGCTACTTATTATTACATTTTACTGTCCTAATACATCCAAAACAACCATCCAGATCTTAATATACAACAAAAATGGGGTTTTTGAGGGGTGTGTGTGTGTGTGAGAGAAGGAGTTTCTTATCCTTTTACTAGCTTTCCCTCTTTCTTTTTTTTACACGTTAGTCACTAAAGAGAGACACCATCCATTTCTGTGAACTGTACAGGGGCAATATTTAAAACCACCCATGAATATAGAGAAGCTTCCCCTAACTCATTTTTAGTACTGAATAGTGAAATCTGAGTCTTTCTTTCAGGCAAAAAAGCAAAATATTATGCTGGGGGAAAACCTTACACAATGAATTCAAGTATCAGCAAGAATGAATTACTGATGCAGTTGAAGCATCGCTACAGTTATAGTTGTGTCATCTTGAATACTTAGTTCATGCATAAGTTCCAGTATGTTTAATAAAGCAGCCCCTTTGAACGTCCTATACAAGGCTGATAAAGGGCTGACCTCCCTGACTCGAGGGATACATGTTTATGGCCAAATTGAGATTGCTACTATGTCTTAATATTTTGTACTAAGAGGCTGTACAGCTACAAAGAAGGAATGTCGGGGAACTGTCTTTCCAAATTTATATGCAGAATGAAAACTTCTCCATAAAAACAAGAACAGACGTATTCCCCACCAAATAAGCACATATAGGAAGTTTGGCCTGCTGAACATGGATTTTTTGATAACATATGATAGACTTGCATACATTAAATGTGTATTCCTTGGTTAGCAGGTTATACATTTGCATCCACAGGGTAGATTGGGTGGAGAGAGAATGACAGATGCATCATGACACCAGCATACAAAGACTCTGATTTAACTACTTGCATCAGATATTGTGACATCAGCACATTACTGCACCACTTATACAATGATATCGTGACACATTTTTCTATTACAGCAGTTTGCTAACAAATTTGCTGAAGCTATCGTGTCTTCTCAGTGTTCAAAGACTGTCAATTTCCCCAATTCCATTACATTAAAATTAAAGATGGGGGGAAGGATGACAGTTGCAATATTAGCAACAAAACTATCTGGGACACTAAGGAGAAGTGTCCAGTTATTTTTCACATCCTCCATGTCTTAACATTAGCTCCAGCTGCATTTATACTCCTATATGCCAGTTGATATAGGAAGTGCCCAGTTGGAGCAGACATTTAATGTTAGCTACCCCTTTCCTACTCACAGAAAAAGCTGCACTCACTTATTTTGTAACAAGAATGTTAATGCAATTTACCCTAGAATATACTTTCTGAGGATTGCACTGTATTTAAAAGAACAGTGTAATGCTGAATCTTGAAAGCCAAAGATCTAGACTTTTCTTGCCCATAAAGGCCACAAAATTACCTTGTTCAATCTAAACATTCTCAATCTAAACAATGGAGGAGGGCTGGTATGTAAACTTGGAGGGGTAAGGAACGAGTAAAAATACCAAGTATAAAACCAGTTAGTTGATGAGTTGTATAATAATCCAGCTGATCTGCAACAATAAAGAGAAATAATACAATTTTGGCTGTAACAATATGGCAAAGATTGAAATTGGGGTGGGGGGGTGGGGGAGGGACGATCCTTAAAAAAACAAAAGAAGTAATCTTGACTTCACTGGAGACATACAAGGGTCCCAACTGAAGATGACTAGCCTTCTGAAGGAAATGCTTTGTTACTTTATCACTAAAGATAATAGAAGTGTATCAACAGCCCTGGAACTAGACAAATGCTTACATGGGATTGTTGTATGACGTACAGCCAATATTAGAGAAGCCAATGTCAAACTTAGTAGCAATTTCTCTGGTACCAATAAGCAGCAGCCAAAAGCCACTAAGTAAGGAGACAGGACATATGAGGGGTGGCACAAATCAGGAGGCAATGAAAGAAAAGAAACAAACACAAATGTTGTCACACATTCAAAATCTTACATGACATTGCTTACCAAATTGAGTAATAACTAGCCTTTCTACTGCAAGCTGCACATTTCCATAAAGCACAAGTTCATTGAGCTTGGCCTACATAAATGAGCACATTTTCCAAATGTCCATTGTTCAAAGCAAGAATGAGGAAGCATTTGCTGTGTTGATTATTGCTGTGAAATAGACTGGGGATGTATTTGTGGAGTATACAAGAACCCAGGCAGCAAATTAGCCCTGTTCTGCATCACTACCGTTTCCCTAAGGGTCAATTTGGGCCAGGGGCAAAGATGATACACCACCACTATGTTTACCTTAAATCTCAAGAAAGAAATAAGCTTGCACATGTTATCACACAGATCCACAGTTACACCATCAAATTATATTTAGGAATATCTGTTGATGCCATCCTTTAGGCAGTATAGATTCTTCCTTCCTCATCCATTCCTTTCCTGCTCCAGACTGTTATCAATTGCTCCAGAATAGTTTGGGAACATGTATTAGAGGCAAGCAGAGAAAGTTCTTTTATACACACAACAGTCCATCAATCAGAGGGGTGCCTTACAAGCACAAGACGGATTATTATACATTCATCAATTAGCTAAATGTATCTTTGTTTATTGAAAGAAATTCTTGGTTTTGGCTACTGTACAATGGAATGCAAGTGGCACAAACACAGACACTTCATGTGAATGCAGGTGTGCAGATAAATGGTTGCATTCTGCTTTTCTACAAAGAGTACAGGTTTTGTAGCTTTACAAAAATTATAATGTATGTACACATATTCTCAAATAAGCCAGGGATAGGAAAGCTTGTACACATATACACAAGAATACGGGTTTTCAGATGGGGAGCAGGTTCTGAAAAATTATTCAGAACGGTGGGATATCACGATATTAAACAACGACTGCCAGTGAATGATTCCCTTGTAGACCTAGCCTATAAGATCACAGCCATAAATGCAAGAGAGAGATGATTAATTGTAGCTTAGGTCACTGTTTCTCAATTTTGGCAATTCTTGAGAGTATGGACTTCCACAATTCCCCAACCTGCCATGTTGAGGTTCACATGTCTTAAAATTGCCAAGGTTGAGAAACACTGCCCTGGGCACTACTATCATTTTACTATATTTCTGGATTTATAGTTTGTGACTTTAAAGTGAGTAGGACTAAAATACAAAAAAAAAAACCTAATGTATAGGTTAGTTTCCGAATATGATGAGATGAAAACCTAATACACACACACACACCTACACACACACACCACAAACATCAATCTTTTACTAAAGCTGATCTAATTGGTATGGATGTGTTGTATAATTAATATACACATTCACACTCATATCTGTTTCACACTGGCATAGTCCAAGCAGGAAAAAAAATCTACTAACTAAGGGATGGTCATTCAGTCATCTTACATTATAACCAATGCTCCAATGTCCAAATTCTTTCTGTTGGGGAAATATCTTTAATATATATATATATATCAAAGACAAATAACTATCCCCTGCCAAAAAAACCAGATTTTAATCATTTCAAAAAGACCACTGACACAAGGCTATTTCAAAACACGAAATTTCCTCTCATCTTCAGCATCCCAGTTCAAATATTATAGGGGGGAAAATAGCTCCTGTGAATCAGTTTTCGTTATTTCTTTGCATAATTTCTAATGAAATACATGAGGCTCTATCACTCTCCTGGTATATCTTGAATTAAAGCTATACAACATTGAAATGAAGATAATCCATTGGGTTCAAATTCTAGCATTTGGGCAGCTATACCATATGAAATTTTTTAAAAATCCATATTCCAGATGAAATAAAATATGCACTCTTTTTCCTTCGGTGTTTGTTGTTTTACTTGACTCCCTTTCATAGCACAAAGAGATATGTAACCCTATATGGAGAAGCTTCAGCATTTGTTCAGAATCCATATGCACAGATGAGCTTTTCAACTTCCCCAAAGTTTAAATAACATAGATTTAAATATCTGATTTTAAAAAAAAAACCACTTTTTAAAAGGTATCTAAATTCTGCAAAGGGTACTTGGCCAATTCAGAGCCAGGGTTGCATTTGACATGCATTTAAATGGTAGAGAAAGACTACTTTATTATGTTCCAAAGCTATTCCAAACAATGGCTAAACTATATTTAGTACCATGCTTTGTAGACATTGTGTGATAGATGGTGAGACCAGATGTTGCCTTCTGGGCTTTAGTTAGTAATCACAGTAGGCGAAGTTTGCTTCTTGAACTCTGACAGCTTCTCGTATTCCGAAGAGAACTTTGTAATTTAGGTGAGAGTATACTTTGATGCTCAGACGATGAACCAAAATAGATGAATATTGGATGGGACCACATGGTCCTCAGATTAGTGAAGATGCTGCCATTTTATGCATCTTTGAAAGTATTTCAGTGAGCTGGATACAGGATACTAGATGGTCCTCTTGAAGAGAAAGTGTTTATTTCATCTGACCTTCCATGGCCCAACTAAAAGCAAAGGATTCTGAAAATGATGCTGGAATCAAGATTAAAGCTGACCAAAAAATGGGATGCGGAGGAGTTATGGGAAGAAAACACAAAATAGCATCTATTATGACCAGGGAGGGGAATTGTTTTTTTTCCCCCAGGACCCTGGCATACTAACCTTAAGCAAGACCTACCTATCTCTCTCTTGCTATATACTGCATATTTATAAGTATGTATAGAAGTGATTGCATGCACTGATGTCGAAAGGAACAGTACACAACCCAGGGGAAATTCTGTTCCCTGCATTCCTTAGGTTTCCTATTTTTTCCGAGCTAGAATGGCTACTCCTACGATCACAGCTATGGCAGCTACTGCTGCCCCTCCAAAGATGAGCAGAGGCTTGATGTTCTCAAACACGCTGCTCCCCGGAGACTCTTCTGCACTGTTCTCTTTATGCTCGGAGTTGGCAGGATGGGCAGTTGCCTCAGGCCCCTCGGCTGCTGCTGGCACTGCGGTAGGCTTCAGGTTGCTGTGGTCATTCAGCATGGCTGCCTCGCTGGGCGCCGTGGCCCCCTTTTTTGCAGGGGTGGTGGCCGCAGGAGTTGGCTGCTCCTTGGGTGCTTCTTTCTTATCAACACTTGCCGCCAGCCCAGAATGAGCTTTCTCAGACTTCCCTGAGCTAGCAGTTTTGCTATCAGTTTTGTTTCCACTTCGGGCGCTTTCTTTAGACTCCATTCTGCTCATGAGAGTGGCAACGGGTGGATATCCCCTAAACTCGGCTCAAACCAAAGCAGAGGGATAGGATATGAAGCCAGATGTTGAGGTGGTTCTCTTCAGTTGGCCCAAAAGGAGGATCTGCTTCTCACTTCTGGACTTGAGATAGCTCTGTCTTTCCAAATGGTGGCTTGCTCAAATGATATCTTGCCTGAACATAGTATAATTCCTGCAAGATCAAGCAGAAACACACAGGTCAGACTACACAGTAATATCCATACAAAGCAGCCTTCTTCCCACCTTGCGTTTGGATATGTTTTTTTCATTTTTTTATTTTACTTTGTATTTCGGCATTTTTATACAATGCACTTCTAAGGTGATATGCCTGCTGTTACAACAAACTGAGTTACAGGCCAACATTTTTCCCATTGATAGTATTATGTCTTTGCATAACATTCACTCTTTCTTTTTTCAAGCCCTGGACCATAACTAGAGCCTTTCATTTCAGTCTTCCTGCATAAGCTTTGAGGGCATCTCAATGATCAATCCACAAGGTTTCTAAAACCTTTATACTGCTAGTTTCAGATCAGGAATTTGAATCTGATAAAATCTGGACAATCACTTCCCAGTGACAGTTACTGGGAATTTGTAAGCAGCACAATCGTTAAATCTGAAACTCCCCATGGTAGCTGGGTCTATTAATGAGTTTCCTCATACAGAAGCTCTTCACTGGGCTTTGAAACTCTGACAGCTCAGGAGGACCTAATAATGCAGATTGTTTACAATATTCCTGATTCGTAAGCATGTCAGTTCATATGCCAGCCTTTCTTAACTTAGGGCAGCAATGGTGAACCTTTTACTTACCAAGAGCCAAAAAGTATGTGCTTTGCACGTGCCATCCGCACTTGCGTGTGGCTCCTCCACATAAGCTGCATATGCAACCACACCATCTGCACATGCATGCAGCTTTTGCATGTGCAGTGCACACATGCTGTGCTCAGGCACTCACGCACACATGAGCAATTGTGTGTGCATGCGCAGGACAGCTTCAAAGACCAGCTGGATTTCCTGCTACAATTGCGCGCATGCACAGCAGATGTCCAAAGACCAGCTGGGTCTCTGCAATCACGGATGCATGCACGTGCAATCCCATGTGGAGGTAAGTTGACCTACAACTTGTGTGCCCAGCAAGATGTCTCTGTGTGCCACCTGTGGCACCTGTGCCATAGATTCATCATCACGGACTTAGGGTATCTTCAAGTACATAAGATTTTAGTTTCCAAAATTCTCAGCAATAAACATGTTGCTTGGGAACTCAGAAAGTAGGCATTCATATATCTGGGAGAGAAACTAGATTGGGGAAAGCTTTATATACCATCCTATTTTATTATTATCATTAATCTTTGCACAGTCAGCCAGATGTTCAGATTGGCATTTTTGTCTACCAATCAAGTCCTTATCAAGGACCTGGGATAGGCAGATCTACGTGTTTTATGTTGTTGTTGTTGTTGTT
>JAEANM010004176.1:0-21187 GCA_017656035.1 Myanophis thanlyinensis
CTTATTACATTGTAACTTTGGTGAAGTTTAATTCTGTGCTTGGTGATGTTTAATCCTGTGACCACACCCACAGAACCGGCAGTAAAAAAAATGAATTTCACCACTGATAGAAACTCGACTGAGATGTTCTTTGAATCTGTCTGTTCAATAAAAGTGTATAAAATAGCCCAGTCATGAGAGAGTGAAAGCCACATGAGCATAGAGTGGGTTGGTGGCTAATAGCAAAATACTTGGATTTCCTCTCTTCTTCAGCAGGACAGAAAAAAGGGATTACTTGGAAGAGAAATTGGAAATAAACCTTCTTGTTCTACCTAGAAACTAATGTGGGTCTTCCTTTTTCTAATTAGTAGTCCTACTGCATCTTGTGGGAAACAGTTGCACAGTCGATCCAACTTTTCCCATGAACTGATAGCCATCTCAGGCAGCTTGCAAAGTGAAGCAACCATTCAATGAGACACTGAGGAATTCAGAAACATCTCTTTCAAATTTGTTTCCATCTGTCCTTTTCCTGTTGATTTGATCACTGAACGTGATGACATCCATATTTCCACCTAAGGGAAATAATGGAAAGGAGGGGTAAGGGGAGTAAACACTGAGATGTGACCAAAGCATTAAGCCCACTACCAAAGTACCAAGGTTCACCCCACATCATTGCTGTTTTATCTCACTTTCCTCCAAGAAACATAAGTGATTGCTGTTCCCTCCTCTTATCTTCATGATAACCCAGTGATTTATCTTAGAGCTAGTGGATGATCTAAGATTAATAGGTGAGCTTCATGAAAGAATTGATTTTTTTAAGCTTAGTTTTTTTTTCCGCCCTAACGTGGGGATCTAATTATTACTCAAAGGGTTAAGGATCTGTAATAGGCAGCTGTTGCCTTGGCCATAGCATTTAAGACCTTAACCCTGTGTCCTATTAAGAATATCATATGCTGCTGGAATTTTGAGACTTAGTACAGAAATTGAAGCGCTCAAAATTATCTCTATGAAATAAGGTCATAATCAGTAACATCTATTTGCGGGGGAGGGGGCTTACCATTATTAATAAATAAATACTGAAGATATGGCAGAGAAAGATCTTGAAATCACACAGAAGAGATAAGATAAGTGGTTTTAAAGATCACAGCTCTTCCCCAATTCTGAAACAGGTAGTATGGGGGGGGGGGTTAATATTAAAACTGTAACTGACATATTCCATTTAACTGAAGTCCTAGAACTAATGATACATTTTCAAAACCAAGATTTAAGAAATGGTTTTCATCACTTACACATTTAATTGCACCTTCTTTCAAATGTCAGTCCACTCTCAGCATTCGATGAATGCCTTAAATATTCCAGTTAGAGGAAATAAAGACATAATTTATTTTAAAATGATTGAGTATAACATTTTCTGGACACTCAAAAGCATTAAAAAAACATTGTTCCTACATACAAAGAGGTATGCAGCCCGAAGTTCCAAAATAGCAGATAGCCTCTGAAAACCTTGGGTGCATCCATTAGAAATCTTTAGAAAGTCCTTCCAAATTTATAATTTTCAAGTTATAATTTTATACTGTCAAAAGTGACCATCCTGTTTTGGTGTGGCAGTTAATAACATTGGGCTAGAAATTAAGTTCTAGTCCCACTTTAGGCACAAAGCCAGCTCGATGACTGGGTCTCAGGCCTTTCAAGAAAGTAATGGCAAATCTGAAACTCTTGCCAAGAAACCTGCAAGCACTTCTCCAGACAGTTGTCAGGTGACAAGTCTGATTGGAAGGCATAAAAAACATATTAAATAGGTTACCAGATATAAATCATGGTTGTCGTCAATCATTTTAGCCATTGTCTATCCACTGCAGGATGAAGGTCTCTTCCTCATGTTTCCAACCTATATACAAAGTTGGTGCTGACACTGATCACAAAGATAGACCTTCTTTGGGGTGATGTGTCCCCAACCCGGTCCTTCAGATAACTAAATGGTATACTCATTACTGTTGCAATTGAGTTCATCCACCTTGATGTTAGTCATCCTCTTCTCTTTCCTTCCAGCTTTTCCAGCTCCTGAAAAGTTCCGAGTCTTTGTGTAATGTGATAACTTGAGTTTGATTATTTGTGTCTGAAATGAAACTCTGACTAGATTTGGTCTCTGATCCATTGGTTTGCTTTCTTGGCTACCTATGGTATTCTTAATGCCTTGTCTGACCCTAACCTTTTCTATTGTGCTTCTTCAAATGCGTTTGTTTCCATAGAATATCACAGGGAAAACCATTCAGCACATAGCTGATTTTTTTTTTTTACAAGCCTTTGATAGTACTTTACCAAGTGCTTGCCTGAAGCATATTTCTTCCCTATTGGTTCCTTTACAGATGATAGTGAGTCCTAAAAAGCAGACACTACCCTCCACTGAAGTTTCTTGATTGTCTTGAAATAAGCAAGGAATTCCTTACTGTGAGAGGTGGAACAGCCGGCCTCTTGAAGTCTTGAGTGTCCCATCACTGGAGGTTTTCAAATATTGGACAACCATTTGTCTGGAGTGGTCTGAGGATTCCTGCGGGGGCAGGAGGTTTGACTACAAGACCTTAAAGACCCCTTTCAACCTCATGTTTCTATGATACTTAATTGCTCCACTGTGCTGCTTGATTTTAATTACTAGAGGTTGCAGACAGACATCAGCGCAGTGCTGTTTATTTATGATTTTGTACTATTTAATTGTCCCACTGTGCTGCTTGATTTTAATTGCTAGAGCTTGCAGACAGAGTAGTAGCATCGGCATAGTTCAGGGTACTTATGTTTTTTCCTGCAATTTTAAAATCACACTCACCTTCCAATAATCTAGCCTCTTTCAAAATACATTCATTATATAGATTGAATGAATAAGGAAAAAGTAGCCAGGTTTGTCTCACTGAATCAAACTGTTTTTGCAAGTTTCGTCTTAACTATAGTTCCTGCCCTGTCTATAAGTTTTCAAGAGGACAGTGAGATGTTCTGAGATTCTTATTTTCCTAAGAACACTCCACTTTGTCACAATAGACCCAACCAAGGGTCTTTCTATGTGCAAATAGGCACCCATATTGACTTATTTATAATATTCTTTGGATTACTCAATGTTCTAGCATGCATCAGCGATAGTGTCTCTTGTCCCTCAGTCTCATCTAAAAGAATATCTCATTTTCCACAATGATACCTAATAACTGTTAGGTGATCCTAAGTGTTACCTTGCTTGCATACCAAATTGAGGATATCGTACAATAGTTTGCACACTGTTAAGTCTTTAGTTGTTTTGGTTTGTAGATTAAGCTCTTCCAATCTGTGGTTCATTTTATCATTTTCCAAATTTGATGGAATTATTTTGTTGGAACCATTATTTACTCTTCTTATATCGCTTACCATATTTCTGTAGATATTCTATCAATTCCTGTAATCTTCCAACATGGTTATGACTGGAGTAATGATTTAACATCATCTTCTAGGACTAGACATTTTTATAAATAGGGAATATATTATAGGCTTACTTGGATGTTAACATCCCTATTGTATAGAATTTCAGTTCTTTTGTTGAATCAAATCATTTGCTGTCTGTTCATTAGCATATTTTAGCAAAGCAGTATGAGGTTAGTATCTCGATATGAGTTTGGAGTACTTTTGGAAGACTTCTTTTGTTTTTCCATGTTTAGTTCCAGCTTTGATGTCTTTACAGATGTCATTGTAGTACTGTTTCTTGTCTCTTCCAGCAGCTCTTTGAATTTTTTTGTTACCATATTGCAGATCAGCCAATAATTTTAGGATCCAAAATATATCCAAGGGTTTATCCTTGACTTTATTACGGTACATACAGTAATACTTTTTAAGACTTAGATGTAGTTATGGATCAGCAGATAAGATGACACTGAATTTTTGTGTGTGTGTTAGTTTTTAGAACTGGCTGAGCTGACACTATATTATCAATTACTTTATAGTTTAGTTTTAGTTTAGTTTACTTTATTGTCACTGCACCTCATACAACGAAATTAAATGCCATCTTCAGTGTACATTATAACCACAAAATAAAACACAGACACACATCCTTCACATTCTATACAATTGAAAACGCCTGATATTGCATTAATATTGCACTATGCAGTAGAATTCAGTGTAGTTACTGCTGTGGGATAGAAGCTGTTTTTCAGTCTGTTTGTCTTTGTTTTTATTGTCCTGTACTGTCTGCCAGATGGTAATAGTTCAAAAAAAGGGTGCCCAGGATGAGATGGATCTTTAAGGAAGTTTTGAACTTTTTAAAGGCAGTGGGAGCTATAAAGCTCTTCCAAATAAGGGAGAAGGCAACCAAGATCCTCTGGGCAATGACGTTAACCCTCTGGAGTGCTGTCCTATCTGCCACTGTGCAGTTGGCAAACCATACACAGGTGCAGTAAGTTAAAATACTCTCTATGGTGCAGCAGTAGAAGGTCACCAGCAGTTTTTCATTCAGTTGTTGTTTCCTAAGAAGTCTTTATATTGTCTAACCATATGGTTTTCTTGGTAAACAAAATACAGGAGCGACTTATCATTGTCTTCTGTGCAGTATGAAATTATGACTCTGCTATTGTCAGTAAAGTGATAATCCACCTGCTACCCAATCTAGGTACCTGATTACTTTAGCTGGATGGCAAAGATGACCTTAAGTGACCCTGGCTGCACTTGCCCACATCCTACCATGATGCAACAATAACTAGGATGGAGTAGTGGTGGGCAGTATAGTAAACATATGCACTTTAAGTTCAATGTAAAGACAAATCATTTTAGTTTTCTTTCTTAGTCCTTCCAACTTTGGGTTATGGGCTCAGACATTGGTTTTGTTTTGTCTTTATCATTGGACATGATCCCTGAAAAGCAAGAGCAGCCTTCGGCTCAGGGAAAATTATAGATCCATGATGAGGTCACAAAAGAAAATTGAAGTTGGTGTCCCTTAATTCTGACTCCCACGGATTTTTCATGAAAGGTTTTTGTTTTTTTTCACTGCTGTTTCAGAAAGTAGTGAACTTGTGGCAATATGTCCTCCCAAATGTACCTACACATGCACCACAAATAAATACACACAAACCACATTGAACACTTGTGGATCTCTGGCATTGTGAAGCTAAATTATGGCTCAGCAATTACCACTTGTGGCATGGAATTTTTATTTTGGATTTTGTTTAATATCTCTTTTACTATAGAAAAATCTTCACAGGATTGAACTTAACGGAAACTTTGGTATCAAAATGAAAGAAACTCAGAACAACATTCTCTAAAATAAGCTTTACTCTCAATTTCCAATGACTCCTTTGTTCATTTTTTTTTTGATGTTTCTACATAGTTTTGAATTAGGATTAGGGTGTTTTAATGTACAAATAGAATAATTTTAATTTCGTTGCCATTATATAATTACAAAAATACAGTCAATAGGAAAGTTGCATTCATTATCATATTTCAGACTTTGCTAGGAAAGAAAATCCTCAATTTAAGCAGGGATTCTCAACATTTTCTAGAAAAATTGCATTTGGATTTTTAGTAGTATGGCTGGAATTTCACTTCTGCGTGGGCTACGATAAAAATTAAATATACTTTCACTTAATTTACGTATGCATTAACCATATATTAAAAATATTAAGATAATTACTCTACACTTATGAATGCAATAAACTCCTTTGGTCACGTTAAAACTTGCAGTTAGAGAACAAACTGGTTACTACGACCACCTGAAATCATAAATGAAGTCATGATTTCATTGGAGTCAGGATAGGCAAGACATAAATCAACCACATTTTGTCAGGCGTAAAAGATCAGCTCCACATGTAAAGGTCCAATTAAACTGATTTATTGCTACTCGTGCTTATGCAGAAGATTATTCTCAAGTAACAGTTAGCACCTGCTTGTAGTTAGAGAAGGGTCAACAGAATTCAGGGGGGGAGTTGACGGAGTTCCCTTGTGGCTACGTAGGGATTCTAGGATAGTCCTTCATTTAACTCCGCTCCCAGCTTCTGCCACTCCTTCTCCTATGTTTTTCATGATTAAATGTTTACCTGGGTGCCACAGGGGATTTCATACTTCCTAATCCTGCTACTGGTCTCTAGGAGCAAGATTGGACCACATTTTCCTGCCAGGGTGGACAAAGGAGGCAGTAGAGCCCACAGCAGGAGTGGATCCAATTGGCCTCATAAGCCTGATCAGTACAACCCTCTCTCCAAGCTTCTTGTGATCCCCAAGAGTTCCCAATTCCAAATTTGATAACTTCTGACCTTGATGTTTAATAGTTCCACTTTTGCCCTGAATATCGCATAGAGGGTGATCAGAACTGGTAGTAAACAAAATACAGGCAGTCCTGGACTTAGGATCACAATTGAGCCCAAAATTTTGGTTGCTAAGTGAAACATTCATTGGGTTCTGCCTCGTTTTATGACTTTTCTTGCCACCCTTGTTAAGTGAATCACTGCCACTGTTAAGACACAGTTGTTAAGTGAATCAGGTTCCCTTGTTGACTCTGCTTGTCAGAATGTTGCAAAAATTGTTGACATGGCCATGGGACACTGCAGTTGTCATAAACACGAACCAGTTGACAAGCGTCTGAATTTTGATCAGGTAACCATGGGAGATGCTGCAATGGTCATAAGTGTGAAAAGTGGTCATAAGCCTTTCAGTGTCGTTGTAATGGTCACTAAGTGAACTGTTGTAAGTCAAAGACTACCTGTATACAGTCTCTGGTTTAAACAGTGAGGTGGAAGAAGATCAGATATCACAGGATAACTGAATGGCTGATCTGATCATTGCTGCGGAATAGATGGAATTAGAAATGGATTCCCTTTTTTTAAAAAGTCTTTTGTAGACATTGCAAATTATTCTTGAAGTCTCCTGTAATTCAGTCAGGTTAGTTTCTTCTTTAGTGTCCCTTATTAAGAATATTGGCAGCACTTGAACTTGTTTTCAGACTGTTGTGTTAAGGAGAAAGGTTAGAATGCCCAGGCAAAGAAATAACATTTGCACATATTTTGCATAAATACAATCATTTGCTAAAGGAAGAAGGTAGGGAAATTATTCATTTGGAACCTAAACCTAACCTCAAGCAAATCTGTATTAGGAAACCAAAATGCTTATTTATTCCCTGTAGCAAAAAATATGTTTTATAAAATTATAAATTGGGGACTAACTTCTTATCCCAATAATCTTTCAAGGGTAGTTTTTCTTCTGAGCTTAGACATAACCTGGGAGAAATCCCACTGGATTTAATGCAATTTATTCTAAATAGACGTATATAGGCATACATTATATACTAGTATGTTCTGGCTTTGGCTGTATTACCCATAACAGTTTTGATTTTATGTATGCAAAGAGTGGGAAAGGGACCAAGATACATTAATACTATCCTGAAGCAAAATCATTTAAGGATGTTAACCTGGTTTAGGATTTAAGATTAACAGAGGATTACAAAGAACTTGTTGATTGAGGAAACAGGAACCACAACTTCCCTTGGCGGCTATGGACTATTGAGCAGCTGTTGTGTTCCAAGTGCTCTTTGGAGAGAAATGCTATAAAGCAGGCCCAAGGCTCTGGAATGGTTGCTAACCCCATTTAGCAGCAGCCCATGCAAAGCTTGCTAATTTCCATGGCAGTGTCTCCTTGTCTAAATTCATTAGATATTCAATTTTGCATGATGAATCGGGCCAAAATGAGTTTCCTACCAAGAGGAGGTTTTGCAATTTCCCTGAAGCGGAAATAGGACAGTACAATAAACAATGAGTAGAATTTTCTATAATCTCCTTGGAACAAGAGTAGAAGTACATATTACGTGAAAAATTGAGAAATTGGCCCTCTCTAGTTGCTGATGCCCTTTGCTGGAATTGTAGTCTTGTAAGTGCCTCTTGTAGGGATGGCATTCAGAGATTTTGATTTTTATGAAGTGTGTACCGAGGGGTGATATTAAACACATTTCTTTGGCCAAAGACATTCAGTACCCTGTTTTTGAAAATAATAGATTATTGCTTGAATTGTTTGAATTTAAAAAGAATTCTGCAAAAAAACAAAAAGTATACAAGGATAGGATAAAAAATGTAAGCCAACTTGTGCAAGAAGGAATGTAGAAATTCATTTCCTTTAGGAGACACCACCTGAAAAGTTAGGAGTCAAATACTGAGAGGAATTTAGAGCCCAATAATTAAATGCCCTTATAATTATTTTAGTTTTAATTAGGTATGTACTAGTTTCTGCATAGAGAAAAGGAGTATGAATTAGATAACATCTAAAATACAGTAGTCCTTGGCTTAATGTCCATAACTTAATGTCCAAAATTTCCATTGCTAAAAAAGACAGTTGTTAACTGAGTTTTAAGATTCTCTTTATGACACTTCTTGCCACAGTTGTTAAATGAATCACTCAGTTGTTAAGTTAGTAACACAGATGTTGAGTGACTCTGGCTTCCCCATTGACCTTGTCAGAAGGTCTCAAAAGATGAAATCATGACCCCGGACATTGCATCCATCATAAATACATGCCCGTTGCCAAACATTCAATTTTTGATCACATGACCATGGGGATGGTACAACAGTTGTAAGTGTGAAAAAAACATCATGTCACTTTTTTCATGTGCAGTTGTAACTTCGAATGGACAATAAATGAATGGATGTAAGTCAAGGAATAATGGTAGTTATGGGGATCTTATTTTGAAAGAATTCCATGTCACAGAGAGTAGAAATTCACTATAATCTACTGCATATGAAAAATAAGGAACTGACTTGGTTTTTTAGAAGAGTTAAGATTGTAGAAATTCCTAAGTGGTACACCAGAACTTTATTATTCCTGCCAAATAATAAAATTGTCTCAGAATTTATTTTTTGGGCCTGACAATGAGAGACAATGAGAGTACCATGAGCCTGAAGCATTCAAAAGAATATCCATCGGTAAGAGATGTTTCCCATTTCTCCAGTTGTGTCTTTTTCTTTTCTGCTCATATGCCAGCACTTTTCATTTCTCCCCATTCGCAGTTAGGTAATTTAAGGGCAATAACTATCCAAAGCTCTTAACTATCTGTCAAGCTTATCTGAGATAAGCAATAAATCAAGTAATACAGAGGAGTTCCTATTTCTTGCTTTTACTGAAAAATAATTTTCTCTACTCTGGGCTGGAACAATATCATTAATAAATAGATTAAATAGTAAAGCTGCAAGCCAATTTGTTCTATGGCCTACTAGAGTGAACCTGATCTGAATTTGAGTGTTTGTATATAAAGCCATGATCAAAATTGACAACCTTCTTTTCAAATTCAACTGATCTAGTTTAATTCATGGTTTGTGTCTATCAATAAAATCAAAAGCTACAACAGAATCCCCAAAGCAACGTACAATTTCCTGTCAGCATGTTTTGCACATTTATTTATCAGATGATTTAATACAAAACCATGATCAATCATTGAATATCCTGCTCTAAACCTTGCCTGTTCTCCTCCATGCACATTTGCGAAGAAATAAATGTGCAATGTTTTAAATACATATTAATATGAAATGTCTTTGAATATTAGTAGCTCGGATTGGTACCGGTTGTTGGGTTGAGCTCTGAGCTTGGCGATTCAGTTGCAAACATTTTATCCCCATTCCAGGAGACATGATCAGTGCACTTGTCTCCCAGACAAGTACAGTCCAAAGCGCACTGGAAATGTTTCCTTCAATAGGGATGAAACCAGTGGTGGGATTCAACCAGTTTTTCTACTGGTTCGGTTTCAAACATATTTGATTTCGTTGTATGTGGTGCAGTGACAATAAAGTAAACTAAAAATATGAGCCATCGGGCAAAACCTGGTACAACTAAGTTCGAGAAATGCTGCAGTAATAAAATACATGCAACATTTTTATATAAAATATAATATTTCTATATAAAATATAACATTTTAGTCTTTTATTATTGGTTGCATTGTTTTGTTCTTATTTTGCAAGCTACATACATTTTGCAAGCCTTACAATTGAGGCAGCATAGATACCTTGTCAAGTTAAAAAAACACACACATGCAGCCCCTACGACAATTACTTTCAGAGACAAATGGATTTCGAGCTAAGGAAGGGAAAACTGCAAAATTATTCCACCATAGAGAAGCTCTGTAGAGAAAAGCTTTCTTGTCTCTCACAGACTGCCAGGACTCTTTGGGGTCATTCAGTGGAACGTATTCAGGGAAGATAAAAGCCAGCATTTCTTAAAGGTAGTTTTACAAGACTTCTAGACAAATTGACGGGAGGATGTTAAACCCTTTTTTTTTCCTGATCAAATGTACATCTGTTCAGAAGGAAATGGTTGGGTGGGGTGGTAGGCAGGGCTGAAGGAAACCAGTACATGAGGAGATGCCAGAGGTGTGCAAACTCCAGACACCTTCTCTCTTGCTCTTTCTGTTTCTGAGCCTGTTTTTCTCTCTCAAATGTGTGGGTGTAGTAAAGGGATGGAGTTCTCTTATTAGAAACTTGAAGAGGATCTCTGGCATTTGAAATTAACCCACCTGAGAGATACAGTTAGTTATATGCCGCCCTGAGGGATAATTATATTCAACTCCTGTCTGGTAGTATAATACGTGTTGTGCCATTCCAGGAACAATTTAAATATCTGATTTATTTTTGAAGTTCTATTCTTCTTGAGACCAGTCTGCTTGAGAGAATATCTTTTTCTGTATGACTCTTCTGCTAATTGAGATCACCCTGAGGGTTTGCCTGTGCTTGCCACAAGCTAATATTGCAAATTTTTTGAGAAGAGCCTTCTCTGGTAGACACCCCAGTTCTTTGGAACATATTTGCTGGTGAATTAAGAGGTTGAACCTCTCTGACTAGTTACTAACAAGACTTACATGCAGGCTTTAAATTATTAATTTTAATTACCAATTATAAGAAGGATTTGGGGCTTTAAGTTTTATTGTAAACCAATAGGATTTTAATGAATCAAATGATTCAGAATGTTTCCAGGATTTGTTGAACAGCTCCTATCACATCAAGTTTACCTTTAAACAAGTCCGTTACTGTTATAGTTATTGTTGAAACCTTTCTTCTGTATTCCTCTACCACAGAGGTGAAATTCAGCAGGTTCACTAGAACTGGTAAATTTTCTAAGCAGTTCGGAGAACCGGTTGTTAGAAGAAATCTCCTTTGTTTTTTTCCACTTTACAGGGTTAATCCTGTAAGGAAGGCAGGAAAAAACATTATGGGGTTGTTTCTAGCCTAATCTTTATTGCCCTGCTTACAGAAACTGCTCACCCAGTCACATGACACCCCCCCAGCCACACCCACCAAGCCACACCCACAGAACTGGTATTAAAGAAAATTGAATTTCACCACTGTCCTTCCACCTTCTTCCTTAGCATCAGAGAGTTACAGTTCTATTTATCTTATGAAAGAGGCTTTATATTCCTGTTACCATATTCTGAAATATTTCCATTGGACTTCTAGTGTTTCCAGCATGTAGTTTCCAACCTTCTCATTTTTTTTTCAGTAGAAGAGATTCAGCTTGCCAAGCTACAGAAAGCCTTTTTCATTAGGAGTTCTTGAAAAGATGCCAGAGATCTATTTGGATGTGGTCATAAAGCTAACTGCCATCCTAGGAGTTCCCACCAAATTTGATGGGGCTCCATTCAGTTGGGTTACTTTAAGAGTGTGTCCTTAAGCTACAGCTACACTTACTTTGCTCCCTGGGGTGTTGCATTTTGTGTCAGTCTAACACGTGCCTTAGCGTGTTTTTGATGATTCATTAGCCAAAGGCCTTAACTTCATTACTAACATCAGTCATGAGTCTGTCTTTTCACAGATACATATACTGCCTTAAAACTTCCGTCAAATATGTTGGTCAGTTTATACCTACCTACATACATACATATAATTGCCTATGTAACATGAAGCACATTAACTGAGGAGTGAAGTTCTGTTGTTACCAGAGACAATGAAAAAATTCTGATAGGTGGACCAATAAGTCATAAATCCAAATTAGTGGTTGCCAAGAAGCTTGACTGATAATTACATATTGTACTACTTACATATTATTTATGTTCATCCTTGTCATGGATGTTTACTATTTTTAGGAAGATTTCAACATGATTTGCACAATTGTCTAATCATGGACAGTTGTGTTGAGAGCTCTAGATCAAACGATGAATAATCTAACTCTACCACTGCATGAAAGTAGATAAAAACATTGAAAGTGCTCAATCTAGATATATGTATGGTAGCTAGGCAATTGCCTCACAAACTGCTGCAATACAGGCACTTTATATTGATGGCGCAATGGTTAGAATGCAGCACTGCAGGCTAATTCTGCCCACTTTCTGGAGTTTGATCCTGATGGGACCCGAAGTTGACTTAGTCCTCCATCCTTTCGAGATCTGTTAAAATGAAGACCCAGATTGTTGGGGATAATATGCTGACATTGTAAACAACCACTGTGGGCAGTGTATAAGTGCAATTGCTACTAATGTTTATATCATGGGCAGTGAAATAAGTTTGTAATAACCCAAGAAAGGTATATGATAAGGAAGTTACAACAGGCATGGTAGGGAGCATGCTGGGTGGGTGGGGGGAGGTGAATACCTTGTGAAAAATGACCATTTTGCAACGGATCTTTCCCACCACGGCGGTCATTTTAGGAATAGCTAAGTATGTCACAGTAATAATTTTGTGTTTACATCTATCACCAATGCTCTCACAATGTCCAACGTTGTGATGGCCCTCGGATATCGTCTAATCCTGATTTAAAAAAAAATAATTAATCTTGCACTTTTGAAGAAAAAAAAAAGCAAGAACCACTGCTTTTAGTGAAAAGCAAATGATTTTCTGCTTGATGTCCAGGTTCGATACTGTAATTCTCTGGATGAAGAGGAAAAGAGAGAACTTAAACTTTTCAGCAACCAGAGGAAGAGGGAGAACTTGGGCAGAGGCAATGTCCGGCCATTCCCCGTCACCATGACAGGAGCCATTTGTGAACAGGTAGACCATTCTCAGGTGGTGGTTGTCATTGTTGTCCTCCTCTTATTCCTCCTCCTACTCCTCTTCCTCCTTCTCCGCTCCTGCCCCCTCAGCATCTTCTCATAACCATGACATGAAAGCATCTATGCACCATGAGATATCAAAAGCCATAGCAGTACATTATGGTAACAAAAGACTTATTCTTCACTTTGACCTTGCAAAAAAATCTTACTCATTAAAAATATCCCCAGGGGTAGGAAAATTAGGAGTTGTAGATTTAGGGTGTGTGGCAGAGTGTTAGCTTAGGGCTGCTAATAGCCAGCTGCAAAAACAGTTTCTCTTGCATAATCCCCCGGGAAAAGGCTGCTTAGGGGGTGCATTGCTAGGCTAGAAAACCATTTGGAAGACAAAGGAGAAAAGGAATGTGTACATCAGTTTGAGATGTACCATTCTGCATCAGTATACGCAGAGGAGGGCTTTAGGTATCCTATGGAGTCCAAAGAGATTTTGTAGAGAAACCCTGGAACAAAATTCAGAATGCGGAATTACTGTTTTCCACGTTTTTGCATTACCAATTGCAACATTGAGGGTTGACAGTTTGCATTTCAGATCTGATTAAATGTATTTATATTTAGTGGCGGCATGGTAAAAAAAACCATGTAATAAGATCATTCCAATCTTACTTTCAATATGCAAGTTTCCAATTCCCAATCTGTGGGGGAGGAGAATTAATCAAATTATGTGCAATGATCCCTAGAGTGGATACCGCAGCTTAAATTGCTAAGTATTTCAAGCTATCGTCTCAGCAAATCTGCAGTGAGAAAGATATCAGAGGTTTTTCCTCTGGAGGCCATTCATACCACCCGTCAGAGTTGAATAAATTGCAGCGCTTCATGCCTTCTAGTACCTTCTGTTCCCAAGATGTAAATATTTAATGTTAAAAGTTCAACCCACAATCTGAGATTGAAAGTATTGTAGTGAAGTTTTATTTATTCGCCACATGTAGAAACCGCTAAACTAAATCAGTTAGTGGTTAACAGATAATGCTGTTAACCAGGTCAGTTTGCTTTAACCTTAGATTATTTTTATTATTTTATTTTAGGGTTAGCACATTATGTGAACCCAGTCCACTTGGTTAATTCAATTTATCCAGAAAGCAACCAGTTAATCATACTGTGTGAATTCTACCAGAAAGTAGCATAATTCTACATAATTCGCTCCCTGAAGGCCAACACAGAGAAACTGAGGAGAAGTTTCTTTCCATAGGCGATACGGACTCTAAACCATAATAACATCTCTCAGAACTAAAACAGGAATCTCTATTTAATCACCCCATCTCCTAACCCATTTCTCTTATCTTTCTATAGTCTTTTCTCTCCGCCCTCCTTCTCTTATGGTCATTGGCAGTTACATAAGCATTTCACTGCATGTCGTATTGTGTAAGACTGTGTATGTGACCAATAAAATTTGAAATTTTCCCAACTTCTCCTGCCTCTCCTCCTCCTTATTTGGGGAGGGGACATATGCTAGACCCAAAGGTGCTATTTCCAAAAAGCAACTAGGCTTTCTTGGGGTTTTTTTCCCTTTGAAAACGTTTCACTTCTCATCCAAGAAGCTTCATCAGTTCTTGAATGAGAAGTGAAATTTTTAAAAGGAAAGGAAACCCCAAGAAAGTCTATTTGTCTTTTGGAAATAGCACCTTTGGGACAATCATGACCTGGATGATTGAGAATTTCCATAGAGATATAGTAGGAAACTCTCCGTTTTCTTGAGTTTTGTATTATATCAAAGGAATCCTTGCCCCAACTTCCCTCTCTAAGAGAAGAATAATAGAATGGTTTCAGAATCTACCTTTCTCGTCCCTGTTTGCTTGTTTAAACCTGTACCTATATAGGAACAGGTTGAGGGGTGAATAAGCATTAATCATCTCATAGTAGATAGGAACTGTCAAGACCTTCTGCAGTCTGTCACAATTGCTTTTGTGTCACCACAATCCCTATAATACCATAGTTGGAGAAAGGCTTGACTTGCGAATAACTAGAAAAGAAATTTGCTGATTTTTTTTATCACTTCAGCTTTTTCCAGATGCTGTCATCATTCAACGTTTCTCGGCTCACCTGGAAGGATTGTCAGAGAAGACACACACACACACACACAATCCTTTAATTTTTATATTTATCTTGACAGTGTGGAGGCCAAATCAATGGAGGCGACATAGCCATCTTTGCATCCAGAGCAGGCCATGGGGTGTGCTGGCATCCATCCTGCTTCATATGCAGCGTTTGCAATGAGCTGCTGGTGGATCTTATCTATTTCTATCAAGACGGGAAGATTTATTGTGGCCGGCATCATGCAGAATGTCTCAAACCTCGATGCGCAGCCTGTGATGAGGTAAGACCAACTAGGCGTGTTTGGTACTGGGGAAAGGGGGCTTGAATAAGTAGGTAAATCATGTCAGGGTTCATGTGTTAGGTAGTAAATCAGTCTAGGCTTCCAGATTTGCCTTGCCAGTTTATCTTTGCATCTTGTGGTTTGCAAATGATGAAATGTCTGAGAGCTGCTCTACACATCGGCCCTGGTAGAGGCTTTGGGTTCTGACAGCCCATCCAAGTTTCCCTTGCTGAACAGCCCTCCACCCCCATCCTGCTGGTGCCTGGCCCTGTTCTCTTATATAATAAGCTAAGACTCCCACTGCTAACCACTCTTCTCTGGAACAGCCATTGCTCAAAAAAGAATTAAAAAAAAAAAACCTTAATTGAACATGTTGCTTTTCGTTTTCTCCTTCTTCAGCTGCCTGTCTGCAGCTGGGAGGTGAAAGAATTGCAGAGAGAATTGCAGTACAGTTGGATGGACTTTCTAAAATAAATTTAGGGAAAAAAAGAGTTCAATTATACTCCTATTTGATTACTGGGGAGTGTTACAGTAACTTCGTATCCCGGTTATTCTCAAACGATGCGATTGGAAGTTCAGACCTGTTGAGATAACAGAATCTCACACAAAAATCCCCCTTGCAATCAACCTCAATGTAAAATAGCAGTAACAACGGCACTTAGACTGATATACCACCCCATAGTGCTTTATAGCACTGTCTGGGAGGTTTACATAGTCAGGATATTATCCCCAATAATCTGGGTTCTCATTTTACCGACCCCAGGAAGGATGGAAAGCTGAGTCAACTTGAGCCCCTGTCAGGATCAAACTACAAGCTGTGGGGTCAAAACCTGCAAAGAACATACTGTATGTCTTCAATGTAGCGTAAGCATTTAAGGAAATTATGCGTTGTTGCTGCAGTCCCACAACCTGGGAAGACACAGCTTCTGCTACACATACACAGCTATCAACTGACAGAACAAAATGGTTTCTTGCTTACGATGTAAAACAAGCCACTGAGAACACAGGAATACATTCGTTTATCAAATTTCTCACACAAGGTATCTCGCACGAAGTAACTCTGGGCAGCGTACAACAATTGGCAACAATAAACATATAAAACACTTGTTAAAAAAACATCTCTGGAGAAGAAAAATTTGGGTGGTATGGCAAATCTATAGTTAGAATTTTCCCTGTAAAATAGAGAGCCTGTGCTCTTTATTGAATTCCTGAATTGATGCAGAACCTGATAGAATTTTGTGTTTTATGCCAGTGGGAAGTTCTTTTAATGTACTGATAACTGAGAATGTTGCTTCCTCTTACGTCTTCTTGTCAGATAGGAAGCAGAGCAATTGTTATAAAGTGGGACAGGCTGTTTGTGCATGCTGATCTTTGCAGGGTGCTTCAGTTTTACCGACATTGCTAGAGCTTTACAGTTACGGCTTCGGATGAATATTTGTGTTTATCTGCCTGCCTCCTTTTCTTTCTGTGAATCTCTACATTGAACATCTTGGCAAACGTTCTTCTTTTAATTATCTTTACCCAAATCAATCAACTAACTAGCATATGGAATGCGTGGATGGCTATTGTTCACTTTCTCTTAATTTTCTCTTTACTTCCCATGTTTTCCCTAGTCTTGCATCATACATCTTAGTTTATACTTTTATCTGTCTTCATGGGAGCAACATAAGGCTAGGTGTGGCCTAGATCTGTCTGTCATCTTACACTCCATAATTCACATAGGATTTATGAGCCAGGGTCTTCCCTTCCTGTTTCATCCTTTGCGTTCTCAAGTGTTGTATTTATACTTGTTCCCATCTCCTGGCTTTTAGGAATCTCTTTCCCATGGTTGAATGCAGCATCTGTCTCCTGAGTTAAATGTTCTGCATTTTTAAGAGTATGAGCTGTCCTGAATCAGGACAGAAAATTATCTAGGTGGCCGTCTGTTTCTTTTTTATATAGTAATTGTACTAAAGGTTACAATTACAACAATAAAAATTAATACAAACTGAAAGAAGGGGGGAAAAGGTGCAGAAAAGGAAAAAAGAGGAAGAAAAATAGAAAAGAAAGAAAAAATAAGAATGTGGTAAAGAAACATATAAAGTAATGGCTTCCCTTCATCACAAGTATAAACAATTTTAGTAACTTATCACATTTTCTAAAATATATATCAAATAATTTCTTCTTCCTATATCTTGCTTCATCTCTATAAATAAATCCATACAGCCATATCATTTTCAGTTCTGATGTCAGTAAAAGTTTATTAAAGATTACAATAGATAACAGCACGCACATATATTAACTCAGAACATATAGGCCAACTTTATATTCCTTCTTTTTACTTTTTATAATCTTGGTCTTTACTCTTTTCTAATGTCATAGCGTTTGATTTATTTTCATTTTTTTTTCTTTGTTCTGTTTCATAAAATTCTTTGAAGCTTTAACAAAGCTCTTTTGTAAATTCAGAATAGAAAAATTATCTAGGTCACTCTTTTATTAGTTGTATATCACGTTTTATTATTAAAGCATCAGCCGGTTTCTTTATGTATGTCCAGTGTAATATCCATGTCATTCTTAACAGAAATCCACTATGAAATCAATCTTATTATTGTCAAGTAGAATTAGTTGTCTTCCATAATATCTTTTGAACACAGCCTATCTATAGAGGTAAACAGAAGGTAAGTTAACTTCCTGGTCCACTGTTCAAAAATACCCATCAGTATCTCCAATGTTAAAATATTTTGCTTCATTCTGAATTTGTAAGTCAAGTTTGAGTATTCTTTAATTGTAATCATTAATTCCTTTGCATTCCCTCTAGTAACAAGTTTTAAAGCCATACTTTAAAAAAAAAATTCAATCCAAAAGCATTTTCCCACAAGAAGGATTATTCTTTGTAATTAATTACAAAATCTTATTCCAAATGTATCTGGACCCTTGGCCCATTTGTAACTTTTTAAGATCAAGGTTTTAATCATCCTTTTGCTTTTTATTCCACCCCACCTCCCAATAAGTCCTTAGACTTATATTTAAAACTTATTGCGCTAAAGATTGAAGGTTAACTGATTTTCCTGAAAATCAGTTAACAAGCAGTTTCCAAAAGTGATTAGAAAAGGAAGTGTACAAACTTAACGTATTTTCAAAGGTGCCAATGGCGGTTTGAGCAAGACAGCTATTATTTCATTCTCTCTGACTCTAAATGGCCAGAGACCACAATCATGCAGTCTCCTCTCAAGAAAGTGCTCTGGAGCACTTGTGGATGACCTCAAGTCCTCTCCTTATCTAGAGAGGAATTATCAATGAGTCAGTGTACTCGCCAGCTCTTCATTCCCTCATGGTCATCAACTCCTTTTTTTTAGTGGGGCCATCTTCATTTCACCATTGCTTCCTGAGAACTTGCAGCCTCCTGTTTCTTTTGTTGATCAAATAGACATCTCTAAACACCTAAGTACCCAGCAGGCAAGGTATACAAGCTTACATGTAGTCATCACAAGTAGTAAACATTGGTGGTAGTTTTGTTGAGAAAAATGCACGTCATACAAAATGCTCTTTATCATATGGAGTGGTGTGCAAAATGCTCTTTATCATATGGAGTTGTTTGCTACATTAAGCAAGGGCCAAGATTAGAATTAAAACTATGCCAAAGCTTCAATCGGAGAAAGCTCTCTGGTTTTGACATTTGATCTTTAATTTCTCGTTTCACCAGGCAGTGCCCTATTAATCATACAGCAGTGGTCCTCATTAGCCTGCAGTTGCAAGTGTTTGGGTCCCCTTCTGACCCCCCCCCCCCCAGCCTTGGAGATGTATAAGCTCTAACCACAATCAGGTCTTGTATCCTGGGAAGCCCATCTTGCTCCTCTCTTATTATAGGAGCATGTTTTCCTCTTTCTGCGTTCCATTTGCTAAACAAGGAATGTGCCATTTCAAGTTACATGTTATCCTGGAACCATATATAGCCATTTCCACAGCAACTACATGATCTGTTTATGCTGCAGAGGCAGAAAAGGAATTTGCTGTATCAAGAAGCCAAGTCAGAAGGGTCTTGAGGCAACCCTACTGTGGAAAAAACAAACCAGAGAGATGGCAGGAGAGAAAGGCTTGCAGAAGCAAAATGATAAATTTGATACAGTTTTACAGAGGAATTATTGTACTTCTAAAACTATCCAGCAACCAAAACAGGACAGATGCAGACTTTGAACTGCAGAAAGAACAATTGCCAGCCTTCCATAGAAAACCTGTATATTGCACAGATCAGAAAGAGGGCTGAGAAAATATCTACAGACCTTTCACATCCTGGTTATAAAGTGTTTCAATTCTTCCCCTTGGGACTATGCTATAGGGCATTGCATAACAAAACAACTGGACACAGGGACAGTTTTTTCCCTCATGCCATCACTTTGCTGAACACTTAATTCTCACAGTGCTGCCTAATACCTAGGAATACTTATCCATGTACTGTGACTGTGGTATTATTTATCCTTATTGTCTTTTTTATTCCCCCCTTTTATTGGTGTTGTTGTTGTTATATTTCATTAAACATGAAACTCAGTCAACTGAACATTTAAAAATGTATCACAAATATTATTGACTAGCACTGATGGTTGATTAAAGGTTGCTGTCAGCATCCTAGGTACCGGTGTCAACCAAGTATCTTCTCAAAATGTATGATGTTCCGAGCATGCAGTTTTTTGGAGTTCTGCTGGTGTTGTTGCAAAAAAAATGCCGCTGCTCGGAACATCGTACATTTTGAGAATTATTATTATTATTATTATTACTATTATGATTATCATTATGATTATTAATCATTGCACAGTCAACCAGATGTTCAGACTGGTTTTGGCATTTTTGTCTATCTATCGAGTCCTTGCCAAAGACCTGGGATAGGCAGATCTGGATGTTTGATGGTGTTACAAATATTGTCGCGGGATGGAAGCTGTCCCAAGTAAAGCGCCTTCTACAGTTGACATTGTTATTGTTATTATGTTGTTTTGCATGTACACTGAGAGCTTCTGTAACAAAGACAAATTCCTTGTGTGTCTAATCACATTTAGAGTATTCAATTCAGTTCAGTTCAATTCAATACATATAAACAAATCCTGAGTCCTCCTTTTTGGTTTTTACAGATTATCTTTGCTGACGAATGCACAGAAGCTGAAGGAAGGCATTGGCACATGAAGCACTTTTGCTGTTTTGAATGTGAAACTGTGCTGGGCGGCCAGCGATACATCATGAAGGAAGGGCGTCCGTATTGCTGCAACTGCTTCGAGTCTTTATATGCAGAATATTGTGACACCTGCGCTCAGCACATCGGTAAGGGAGACATTTAGAAACGCCACTCTTTGCTGCCAGTTGGCTGGTTTGAAGTGGGAATGTCTCAGCCCTTGATATGAAACAAAAATACTATTTTTTGTGTGCAGAACCCAAAACGTGATAGGGCCTGTCGATATACCGTTGCAGTATATTGTTTAAGGTGATGTGCACCTGTAGGCTAGCAGTTGAAACTGTTGTGTTTTAGAAGTACATGACAGGCCCTGGCATTTGTTTCTGTCAAGCCTGCAGTAACTCCTTGGCAGATGTAGGCACCTACCTGGGTCTGTAGTCTAGATGCTGGCACCATTGCTTTTGGCAGAGATCAAATGCCAACCCCTGGTGGCTCTCCTTTTTGCATCGATTCAAAGAAGCCATAGATGTTTCCAACCCACTCAGAAAAAAAGAGTGAAGAAGGAACAAGAAGAAATTATCAGTGAGCAAGCAAAGAATAAGCATCTTAAAAAGAAGATGGCCTCTTCAACCATAATAGCAATTCCATTATTACTGTGCTCAGAAAATATTTTGCTGCTATTCAGAAGCCAGCTGTGAAGTAAAGATTAGTCAGCATTTAGGAAAAAAGGAAAGGAAGGAAGGAAGGAAGG
>JAEANM010004177.1:1442-21186 GCA_017656035.1 Myanophis thanlyinensis
TAAAACATAACAGCTAATCTACTAGTCATCACAGCAGATGGCAGCAACCTGACCACCTTTGGCTGATCTCAGAAAAAAATAAGACCTGTTTGACCTTGTCAGTTCTTTGATACAAAACCACCAGACAAAAACAGGACTGTAGACTAGAAGAAGAATTGTAAAGACCATCTCAGAAGAAGGAAATAGCAGACTATATTGTTTGCTTCTATATTGTTGCCAAGAAAACTGCATGGATGTGTCATATAGTGATGGGAGCCAAGCTTAAGTCAAGGAAGCCTTTATTTAGTTTGTTGAGTCTGGGCTCACTGTTAACAATCATACTAACACAATTTACTTTCTTTCTCCTCTGCCTTCTAGTGGCAGCAGATGCTACTAAGTTGGCACCTGGCCACGGTTTTAAATGTCTCCCAATGTTCTACATCTAGAATGGATCTGTAGCATTATAGAGCAAGACTTTATTTTCCATTGAATTGTGGAGAAGTTAATACATGATATGGATTAATTTTCCACACAACGAAAAGGGGCATATCAGGTAAGTCCAACGCCCCTTTACCCCCACACACCTACAAAGAGAATATTCACAGAGAATTCTGCAAAAACGGTCTTATGTTTTCCAAGAAGGAATGACTCCCCAAAAGAAATATCTTAATTCTGGGTCAACGCTACCTTTGGTTTGATTAATATTAATCAGGTGGTTGCCAGATTGCTTCCAGATTCAATTCAAAATGCTGTTGTTGACCTTTAAAGCCTTACCTGACATGGAACCAGTTTATTGAAAGACCCCTACTCTCTGGCAGGAGGAGCATGTTATGGGTGCCCTGTGCTAAAGAGTTCCACCTGATGTGATCCAGTTCCATGGCACCCACTCTTTGGAACATCATCCCTTAAGGTATGATCTGCCCCAAAGCTACTGGCATTTAGGAAATCCCTAAAAGCTTAAGGATCAGCAGGCCTGGATCCCAGAGAAATGGGGAGCGCCTGAGGTAGTTGTACTAGGTGTAGGATGCTGGTCCATTCTCCTGCAGTGTGTGTGTGTGTGTGTGCTTCCAGAGGCTTCCCAGCTGATTGGGAAGGCTGCGGGGGCACGCAGAACAACTGCTCTGTGCGACCCAGGTGAGCAAAAATCTAAAAATTGGAGGGAACATAGGGCAGAAAAGAGCAAAGGCGGGTCGGAGGGCCCAAACATCGTCAGGAGCGGGAGGGGCCAAGCTTTGTTGCAGAAGTGGTGCGTACCGGCTAATTTCACCCCTCTGTGTATGTGTCTATGTGTTTGTGTGTGTAACAGGTTTTGTTGTTTTGCTTGGTTGCTTCTATGCCATTAAGAGCTACTTTTGTGAGATGGATGGCTGTATAAACCTGATGAATAAATAATTAAATTTTGGATGGGAGAACATGACAGAAATCTTGGAAAGTGACTCATTTCGGTTCCAATAGAAAGAAAGGAATTGCTTTGTTTTCACCCTTGCATTTGGAGAGAAAACAGGATAAGAAGGGAACTAAGGTCATTTTTATTTTATTTTTTGCAACTGCTAAAGCTATTAGAATTGTTTCCTGGTAGCGCTAGAAAGCAGTGATGAATGTTGTCTGAATCTAAGCTATTGCTTTGAAGCGGTATGGGAAATAAATCCAACATTTCCATAGGGGTAATGCCTAGATTAAACGTAATCTTTCAAGGAGGAAAAAGCAAGAAAAAAAATGGGAGCAAACTGTGACCCAAGCATTCCCTACAGCTGAACTGCTAAATACATTTTTCCCCTAGATAATGGTTCAATGCAGTGCAGTTTAAAACCCTTCTGGAGTAAAAGGCAGAAATATCATCTCAAAAAGCCATTCACTCTGATTTGTGTGTTTTAGTGTGCTGTGAATGTCATCAGCTAAATAGAACTATGAGCAGAGTGTGTGTAGAAACAATCTCTGGCTAACAAGCCCTTTTTTCGCTCACTAGTAAATGTCTCTGTGTTGTGTTGTAAGACACACACACACAGAGAGAGAGAGAGAGAGAGAACTTTCAAATGGCATCTGTATTGATTAACCTTGCAGTATAATTTATATTTCTATTTATTTAATCACTTTCAAGTTTTGGTATTCTCTGGCAGTTGCTAGATTGCTTTTTAAATTTAGGCTGGGTGAAGAAAAGTTTATGCGTTCTCACTCCCATTTCATAATATTTGTGTATGAGTGTTGCTGGCTATTTAAATATTGTTTTATTTAAATTAGAGCATTATCTGCTCATCTGCATATAAATCTTTCCCATATTTAAATCACAGCCGAGAAGGGGGAATATGTCTTGTGTCATCTGGTCATCCCAGTGATTGATTCCCATAGTTATGCTTGGACAGAATCAAGTAGAGAAAATAAATGGGGGGGGGGGGGAACTTGGCCTGTTTTTAGACATTCCATTAAATTAGGATAGGCAGCTTGATGCCTCCAGAAGTTGTGGTCTGTAATTTCTATCAGATACAGCCAGCATAACCAATGATAATGGATTATTGAAACAGAACTCCAGAATATTTGGAAGGCATCAACTGACTATTTCTGCACAAAATAATTTGATAGTATGAAAATGATGCCCAGCTTTTTCCTTCTGCCTTCACTGGCCTAGCAATTATTTCTATTTTACAATAGAGGAAGTTTGTTTTATAATACCCAACCAAATAAAATATGCTTAATTCATATTAATTATGGTGAACTTCAAACCCAGGTTTACAGTGATAGCTTGATTTTACAAAGAAGAAATTAGTCATTATTTTGAGTTTTGAACATCATGATAAATTACAGCTGGTCTAAAACATGAAGAGCCATGATGACAGCTGACAGGCCTTTTTGGTAGTGGCCCCCATCTTTGGAAGGAACACTTTTACCCTAGATACAGATGGCCCCTTAGCCCTGCGAAGTAGCCACTATAATGAATCCTAGCTCTATCTTTACTGTAAAGTCCCATTAACAAAATCTTGCAAGAATGAATTTCTCCCTTCCTCTCTTTTTACTGTCTGTTGAACTATGGGGGGTCCTTTCTGAGATGAATCCCACACCCCCTCCTTCTGTGGGCTGAGAAACCAATGGCCTAGTTTCTTTCCCTTCCTCCCAAGGTCCTTCTCACATACCATTACATAGCCCCAATCCCGTTTACACAAACAAGTTGATTTATTCCTCTCAGCTATGCTTTTGGCCCTTAGCAGTTAGTTTTCAGTTCTTACATTGTAAGTTTTTAAGTTGTATTTGTTTGGGGTTTTTTCTGTTAATGTCGTATCTCTTTCATTTCCCCTGACAGGAGTGGGATGTATTGTTAAATATTCATCCATCCATCCATCCATCCATCCATCTCCCACCTTTATTAGTATTAGAAATAATTCAATGTAGAGAATTATTATCCAACACACCTTCTTCCTCCTATTTTCCCTACAGCAACAACACCTCGATGAGGTGGGTTGGGCTGAGAAAGTGAATGGTCCAATTAGCGTTTTTGACTAAGGTGGGACTTGAACTCATGGCTCTCCAGTTTGGTGTAAATGCATGTATACATCCAAATATATTTGTTTGTAAGAGCAGACATGTTTTAAACTTTGACACACAAAATTCTAAAAAAGTTGAATTAGGTAATTGCATTTGTGATGGTGATGAACTCTCAGCTTATAATTTTTAATGGTAAAAGCAATTACCAAAATAATTTCCTTTGGTCTTTTAGACTTGGGTTTTGATGTTGGTGGATGATTTGTGTTGGGAACTTGGTGAAACTTGGTGAAATATGTATGATTTGAGTCTTCTGGAACATTCCTTACAATAACCATGGAGTCTTTCTGAATGAACTTGAAGTTATAAATTTATTGGTCATTGGAAGGCTAGTATTACAATATCATCCTAAAATATGTTCAACTAATACTCTGTTAGGCATTGAAGTTCTAACATGGTATCTAGTTTAAAGTCTAGTGGTTTAGTAGGACATGTCTCTCAATCTCTACCATGTGCAGAAGAACATTGTTCCTTGAAAAATCTGGAGTTCAGTTTACAAATCCTGGAAAGATCCAACATCGGTACTTTGTCACAAGCCATTGTAACTTGAAATATTCAGGCAATATGGAAAAGAAATATCATGGTCTCGCTGCCTCATTGGCACATTCTTTGGTTGTCATTGGTCAAGATGAATAACATTCCAGTCAAATAATAAAGCATGCTGCCAACTTTATTTTATTTCAATTTGTTCATAATAATGTTATTAAAGCTATTCTGCAATATTCTGTAATATGCAGCAAATCTTACATCCCTAGGTTTTTCAGCTATTGGAACATTAATCATGGTTAATACAATAGAATCCAGTCTGTGTGGAAATATATTATTTCAGGTAAAATCTAATACAGTTTTGCTCTAAGATTCTTAACCGTCTAATGTATAACATACCATTGTTGTCTATAACCTAGGAAGTTACATATGGCAATAAGGACTGTAAAATGTTTATCTCCAACTAACTTACAAAAAAAATCAGATAATTTCATAATTAAACAGTTAAAATGTAATTGAATAAATTGAAAAAATAAATTTAACTATTCCACTTAGAAAGTTATTTGCAGGACGTTGCACACACAAACACACACACACTTGAATGCACAAAAGGATGTATAATTATGCATATAGCCCCTCCTTTTTATTTATTTTTAACCTGGTTCTTGTGCAAGAGACTGCAAAAATAGACATGTGAAAACAAATACATTCAACCATTATTTAAAATAAAATATGAATAGAAATAGAACCAAGGCAGCAGAAGACTGGACAACATCCTAAACATAGCACAACCATCTTGACAACTCCCTGTTCTCATGGGATACTCGAGATTTTCCAGAGAAAAGACATGTTTTAAGGACTCTTTGGATGGCTTGTAGTGAGGAGCTAACCTCACCTTGATGAGAATGAGGGCAGAAGGGCTGGTGCCTTGGGTCCCATCAGCTAGAACACTTTAGCAAACTGGACCCACAACACATCTCTTTTGCAAGACTTGATGGGATGGGTAGATTGAGAAGAGATGGTCTTTCAAGTACCCCGATCCCATGTCATGCAGTGCTTTAATAGTCATAACCAGCATTTTGAACGGAACCAAAAAGCAAGCAAGCAATTGATGCAGCTTATGAAGCAGATGTGCAGAGCATGCAGTTCTAACTCAAAACTACCTGCACTTCCTGGCATAAGCTATATTTCAGTGACCACTTAAAGTTAAAACAGCACTGGAAAACTCATTTGTTCATACTTACGACAGTTGCGGCATCCCCATGATCACGTGATCAAAATTCAGATGCTTGGCAATCGGTTCATATTTATTTGACGGTTGCAGTGTCCTAGGGACCTGTGATCGCCTTTTGCAACATTCTGACCAACAAAGTCAATGGGGAAACCCGATTCCATTAACAGCCATGTTACTAACCTGACAACTGCAGCGATTCACTCCACAACTGTGGCAAGAAAGGTTGTAGAATGGGGCAAAACTCATTTAATGAATGTCTCACTTAGTAACATATATTTTGGGCTCAATTGTGGTTGATGTAGTCGAGGGCTACCTATAGATTGCAATCCCAACATACTGTATATCCTTTCAATTCTGTCATTTGTATAGATCGTGATCTTGGTCCTCTCCATCAATTGGAACACTGCCATCATGTCATATTAAAAATGGTACAACTATGATATGCGATGCTACTGTTATTATAGATGCTGGATGAATTTTTTTGTGTTGAATGGAATGCTGCTTGTGCTAAAGAATTCCAATATAACTGCAATGACAGAGCTGGACAGCTGGACAATCTGATGCATGCCTGGCCACCTTACCCCATTTTGGTTGCTATCATACACATTTGCACAATAACTTAGGTACCCCACCATTACTGATGAGATTACTAGATCTTTGCAAAAATGCCAATATCTCATGAAATCTTGCATGACATTTTGATACTCTTATGCGGCACATGTATTGTTGATATATTGCAGGGTTTAATGAAAAATCATTTTGACTCTGTCAAAATAGTTGTAATAAATGCTGTATCATCTCTACCTGCCCAGCAGTCAAGTTCTAATTTGGTGGAATGTACTCAGGCAAACTTTTTGTTTTAATTTTTTTTTTAAGTCACAAAGTAACCTAAAATTTCTCCTCAAATTTGCTGAATACCATCAATAATTGAAATGGATGACTTGAATGGATTATTACACTCATTAATAACCTTAATGGGATTATTAAGATCTACTTAATTAAGTACAACAAACACATTAATTAAGGTAATATGTACTCGGCCTTTGTTTCATTTGTGCAATAATCACTTTTCTGTGGTGGAAACACCTTTTTAGTTGTTCAGACGGTTTTGTTAAATGGACTTTTCATTCAATATTAGCACCGTGTTCTTGTGTAGTTCAGGCTATTATCACATTTCAATTCAATCAATTCAATTCAATTCTTTATTGTCAATGTACAACATGTGTGCAGCGAAATTGAATGATCTTCCATCGGTACAATCACACAAAGCACAGAAACACAGAATACATTCAAATACAGAATACATCTCCAGACTTATAAACAAATCCTTAAGCCCTGGTATGTACATGTTGCATGTTGCGCTGACACTGTGAGTCTGTTGTATTAAGTCTAGTCGTGGTGTTATGTGGCATTTAGAAGTCGGACAGCCCATGGATAGAAGCTGTTTTTCAGCCTATTTGTCCAGCTAGCTATGCTTCTGTATCTCTTGCCTGATGGTAGAAATATGAACATGTGCTGTCCTGGGTGAGAGTCATCCCTGAGGATTTTTCTCACTCTGTTGAGACAGCGGGATCTGGTGATTTCCTCCAGTGGGGTTATGGGACAGCCCATGATTTTTTGTGCTGTGCTCATCACCCTCTGTAGTGCCTTCTTGTCTGTGGTTGTTAGTCCGGTGTACCATACTGTGACACAATATGTGAGGATGCTTTCTATTGTTGATTGGTAGAAGGAAGTCATCAGCTGCTGTGCCATCTGATTTTTCCATAAGACTCTCAGGAAATGGAGTCTTTGTTGGGCCTTCCTGATCACCTGGGACATGTTACTTTTCCAGGTGAGGTCCTGGCCAAGGTGCACTCCTAGGAATTCTCTACACTGGCTGGCAAACCGTCTGACGGTTTAGCCAACATTAAAGCAGAATTGCAGTATTTTGGTATTTCAGCAGTCAGTAATTTTGGATTGTAATTTATTTAATAGTTAAGTAATGCTATTTTAGCTTTTCTATGCTTCTTCTATTTTCTCTGCATCCTAGTCTTTCTACCATCTTAGTCCTTCTCCTTTATTCTGTATTTTGCCTTTTTTTTTAAAGAAAAATCCTCCATGATCTGTAATCTTGGTCATAGAAATGGATTCAATCTTAGTCCTTAACTTGAATAATTGTAATTCAGTGCTTTGTGCAAAGTCAGAAAATTCAGCAAGTCCATGAAATGAAGTTCATACATCCAACCAACCAATTTGTTCCTTCCTGCAAAAAAAACCAAAAAAACCTGGGAAAATCTTAGTACACCTTTTTGGCATGATAATCTGAAAGTTATGATCACTGGATATGTTTTTTTGCTTATATCTAATGCAAATTGCCTCTTCTTTCAGTCAATTTTTAATTGCGTACGATGGAAGTAGAGACGAGCCATGATTATATGGAGGCAAATGGTGATTTGAGTAGAAGGGGAAACATGTCCTGTGTCCACGTCCACTCATTGCAGTTGCAACCACAAGTACGGCTGAATGTGGGAATGAACAGGAATTTCTTCTATTCCAGATCAGCACAGCAGACACAGAAGTGGGTTACCAAAAGGAACCTCTATATATCTTTGCATGGAACATGTTCTGGTCAGATAGTTTGTAATAATTCTTCTTGTGCTTTTCTTTTTTCATGTGATGAGATGATTTGCTTGTAACATCATCCTTGCCTGGGGGATGCCCAGTTGGGAACTCCTTTCATGTCTGTGTAAAGTTGCCCACCGAAGTGGTACCCAGTAATGCATTCATGGCTGCCTGCTTTCTAATTGCTAGGTCGGCAGGAGCTGAAGCATGTGACAGAAGTTCGCCCTGCCCTGTGGCAGTAATGGGTCTCAAACGGAAGTCTACTGATCATCAGCCCTGAGTTCTAACCTTATGAGCCTCCACGCTCCTTTTTTTGGGCTAAAAGTACTTGCATGCCACTTAATATAGTTGGAAGGTTGCTGGCCTTGTCATTATTATGAATCCACATGGTTCCACTGTAGATCCACATGTAGGGGCTTATATGATTGTGTGGCAGCTAATCCCTGCTGTCCCAGGAACCATGTGATCTGGTTCCATTCAAAATGCTGGTTTGGGTCCAAGCAGCCCTATGTGGCCCAATTCCCATGCAGATCCAAGATGGTATCTGTTGCCCAGATTTAGATCTTCTGATGCCCATTCCCACAGCAGTATCAAAAGCAAAAAGACAGCAGTTGCAGCAGCATGACTGTATCCTGGTCCATCGAGGTTGTATTTGTAAAGGGCATAGCTTCGGCCACATTGCTGCTGTTGGCATGTTTGATCCATCCTTGTAGATCCCAATCCCAAGAGGAGTGAAACTAAGAGGTCTGGTGGCATTCCTTTGTAGTGATGGCCCATTCTTGCACCCTTTCAAACTGAAGAGCATATTGTTCCAATGACTTTGTGGAAATGGGGCATCCTTAGGTGCTGACATTTCTAAGGTTGCATTTGGGGGTTCTTTTATGGGGCTTGCTTTGCAATGGACATTTTTCTTGATTTTTATTGCCTGCTTTGCAAACTGCCCAATGTCTCTGGAGAAGGTGGTAGATAAATCTGCATCTAAATAGTTATCTGAATTGGATGCACCGCATGAGTACGTGACTCAGGAATGACTCATTTTCCATTTTCAACCGTATCAGTGGCATTTGCTGTATGCCTCAGGGAAGAAGGTACACTGCAGCGATACTGTTGTGTTTTACAAAGCTGTGACATCCTCGCCTTCCAAAAGTACTCTAAGTTTGAATTGTGGGACCTTAGCTCTGCCAGCTCATACCTGGTGACCTTGAAGCTCTCACCCATGTCCATATATAAAATGAAGTTAAATTCACAGGGATGCCAAATGCCAAACTGTAGGAGGAATGGTTAAAGCAAGGTTTGAAGTAATTATGGTTAGACACTCATCTATACTTAGCTTTCCATCTGCAAAATCACCTCACAATTTAAGAGAGAGAGAAATGTTCTTTTTTGTTGAATGTTCTTCTGATTAGCCTTCTAACTTACTAAATTTCTTTCGTTCTCTGAATTCACTTTTAGAAGTAATTACAGGAAATTGAAAAACTGCAATATACTATGTTAGAAATTAAATTCATCAGTAAGACAGTAGCGGGAAGGGGAAGAAAAAGCGAAGGCAATGAATTAATGAGTTATTATGTTTTACAATCAATTGCTAGAGTGCTGAATGTAGTCTTTACAACCTGGAACACTTATAATGTAGCTTACTTTTAATTTTCTCAAGAATTGAACTTCATGACAAGAAAGCCAAGAACATGGATAAAGAATGGCTGGCTGTTGGATTGGATCCAAGCTAAGTAAATTAAGCTTACTCCATGGAAATCACTTTGTCCAATAAGCCAACATTTAAATCTCAATGGTTTTAGTGGCAACTAATTTCATTTAATTTAGTGGTAACAAATTTGACTTAACTTAGCCCGTATCTAATTTACTATCTACTTACACTTCTGAGTATATTTTCGTAATGAAGACATTCAAAAATAGCATTGACATTTTAAGCCCTGAATAGCTACGGTCCAATCACCCAAGAAACCACCTATTTTACACCATTTTTTACTCCTTTAACCAGTGGGACAGCTTGCCTTCAGAAGTTGTGAGTGCTTCAAGACTGGAGGTTTTTAAGAAGAGACTGGACAGCCACTTGTCTGAAATGGTATAGGATCTCCTGCTATAGGATCCTTGAGCAAGAATTTGGACTAGATCACCTCTAAAGTCCTTTCCACCTCTGTTCTATTCTAATGAATCATCTGCATGCTTCTCCTCTCCTCTCCCCGCCCTCTCCTCTACTTCCCTCTTCTTCCCTCTCTCCTTCTCCTCCCCCTCCACTTTCTTCTCCTTTCCCCTCTCTACTTCCCTCTTCTTCCATCTCCTTCCCTCTCCCCTCCCTCCCTCTCCTTCCCCCTCCTCTCCTCTCCTCTCCTTCCCCCTCCTCTCCTCTCCTCTCCTCTCCTCTCCGCTCCTCTCCTTTCCTGATAGATATCAAACTTTGTATATTTCTCTACTTTACTGAATTTATGGCCCCAATATCCTTATGAGGACATATCCAGTTTTTTTTTCCCTCCTGGATTGTATCACAAGAATAAGTGAAGAGCTTGTTAAGGAACTGATTGTCATCTTGGCTCCTCCACCATTTGGAAGGCTATGAAAGTGTATTTCGTCTCTAAAAAAGACCAAAAAGAGTATACTTAATTTTTCCCTGAAGATGTTTTCCAACAGAGAAATAGTCCTGGGCATAGCAAAGTTCTAAGAAGAAGTTTGTCTTGAATTCTTTGGCTAATTCAAGGAAGGTAAGATAAGGAAGAGGGAATAATTTCAAAACTTCCATCATATTTACTGAATGTATCCATTGCTATCAGTTTCTCAGGACTGACATCAATGAAAGAAACCAATGCAAGTTTTTTTGTGTCCTTCATTTTTCATTTTCCATGAAAGACGGTTGAAAGACTTGAGCAGATTCTCCCCTGAATACTAGAAAATGCCGTATCAGAATCCAGAGAAATAAAAACTAGCTTTTTATTTTTCTTTCAGCAAATGTTTTGCACAATAATTTCCCAGAAGGATCAAAAGTCCAGCCAATATTTTTCTTTCTTTCGAAATAAATGTAAAAAATAATGCTGTACCAGGTTATAGATGGAGGGGTGATATTGGAGATTTATGGACTTACTGTTTGGTTTATGCAACATTTTCTACCTGAGTTGACATGAAGCTCTTGAGAGAATAATTTGCAATTGCTCACAGAATTGCTATTTCACAACCTCTGGAGTGTATTGAGATTGACACCTGTCAGAGCTCCATTATGACAATTTCCACTGCTGTTAAAAAGTTACCATTAGCAACCTGTATAATACAGTAGTTCCATAAAAAGGGACATTAACCCTTTCTAATGTTCAGAAGGTTAACCTTTTCCTGCATTTTCCTTATGAATTCAGTTCTTTTATTTTAATTTCATTTTAAAAAATGTCTCCTTTCAAAACTGAATTTCCCAAGAGCTCTTTGTAATGCACTTGCAGTCTAAATCGGATTTAAAAATTCTTTCAGAGAAGATAATTTGGGAGAAAAGCCCGTGCAAGATTAGTTGTAACTTATTTTGTTATGAGCTGTGTGAATGCCCCTACAATCCTTTCCAGAGGCGTCTTCAACCTCTCTGGCTTTCTCAGTTTTTCATTAAATCTAAAGAAAGAAGACTTCAAAGAAAGCTCTTTCCAAGCTCTTTCCAAGGAACTTTCTTGGCTATGATGCCTCTGTCAATTTGAAGATTCCTACTCTTGGCCAAAGTTTGGACAATTTCTACTGCCCAGTGAGAAATAGAGAGAGCACAGACACGATTTTTCTGCCCGTACATTTGATGAAGAATTGTGAAAGACCATTTGTGTTGAGCTGTAATTATTGCTTTTTCCTCTTGCCCCTTTTCCTCAGCTTACAAAAAAAAAAAAAAAAAGGCAGTCAGCTAACAAGTTGGAAGAGAAGGAAGGTCAAAAATAGTAAGAATAACAATAGCAGCTAGACTTATATACCGCTTCATGGCGCTTTACAGCCCTTTCCAAGCGGTTTACAGAATCAGCATATTGCTCCCAACTATCTGGGTCCTCATTTTACCGACTTCAGAAGGATGGAAGGCTGAGTCAATCTTGAGCCGATCAGGACCAAACTCCTGACTGTGGGCAGAGTTGCCTGCAATACTGCTTTCCAACCATTGTGCCGCCACCACCACAGTGTGTGCACATGGCCTCCTTCTCATTCTACAACGCTCACCTTATAATGCTGGCTGCTTTTCATATATCATATACAACAGCTGCAAACGTGCTCTTTATTTTTTTGGATATTTTTAAGGACAAAAATGGGGTGTTTTAAAGGCTTTCAGATTCCCATTTTGCTTTTTAATTGCTCCCTCCTCGATTTAAATATGTTTCTGTATATGGAAATGGATTATAGTCTGCCCACTTTGGATGGCTATGGGATGCTGCCGGTTTGTTAACAGGGGCTGCCCAGTTGTGGATAGTTGGGGTGGGGAGGAAAGTTTTTACCTAGAGATGCAGAAAACAAAGATACTCTCTTTTTCTTGCCTTCTCTTTTCTGTTCTTTGTCTGTTCAAGAGAGGCAGAATCATAGAATCACAGGGACTTCTAATCTGCCTGCCCAAGGCAGGAGACCTTATACCTGTGATGGCGAACCTATGGCACGGGTGCCACAGGTTGCATGCAGAGCCATCTCATTCGGCACATCAGCTGTTGGCCAACTTACCAGCTGAGCATGCACATGTGATTGCGCATGCAGGCATGCGCAATTGCAGAGACCCAGCTGGTATTCAGGCCTCCACTGTGCATGCACATGCGATTGCAGCAGGAAATCCAGCTGGTCTTTGGAGCTCTCCTGCCCATGCACACACGATTGCTCATATGTGCGTGAGTGCCTACGCGCAGCACATGTGCATTGCACATGCAAAAGCTGCATACATGCACAGAAGGTGCAGTTGCACATGCAGCACACATGGAGGATCTGCAGACAAGTGCAGATGGCACGTGCAAAACACATACTTTTTGGCACTCGGTAAGTAAAAGGTTCGCCACCACTGCCTTATACTATTCTGGACAAATGGACTCCAATCTTTTTTTTTTTTTTAACAAACATCTATTTGTTGTCTTCCGGAGCCTCTGTCAGTCAAATGCTGACTAAGAAACCAGGAGATTGTAAGTTACAGTTAATAGTGATTGTGAGTTACAGTTCACCTTAGTCATGAAAGATGACTGAGTGATTTGGGGTCAGTCACTTTCTCGTAGCCCAACCCACCTCACAAGGTTGCTGTTGTGGGGAAAATAGGAAGAGGAAGGAGTGTCATATATGTTTTCCCCCTTCGGTTGTTGATAAAAAAATAATGGTGAGGTAAAAAGTGTAAAACTTAAAAAAGAAAGGCGCTTAATTCTAACTTCAAGGCTTTGAGAGTTGGTGTCAAGATTCAAATGGAAATTTTGTATGGAGGGGGGGATTAGATGTATATGCATGTGTGTCTGCTAGTTAGGTTGCTGGAAGCAGCTAGTAAATAATCTTGACACTGTAGTATTTGTGCCGAAGGTCACTGAGACGGAATGGTTATCTTGTTTGCATTCCACAAACTTGAGTTTCCCGTGAGAAAGAGTTTGGAGGGGTTTGCAGGTGTGAGGGGAAGTGCTTTAGAAATCGTCAGACTCTTTTTTTGAAATAATTGGACAGTAATTAACATGTGATAATTAATGGGGTGGAATTTTGAGTTTTACTTGGGTGTTGGAATCCCGGAAGTTTTAGATTCAGGATTCAACAGAATCGTACTAGTACCATGTTCTTAATAAAATTTTATTCTTTGGACTTTCGTTCTATGGAATTCTAATTGCGTTGAGGATGTGGAACCCTGACAGTTGGCTTCTAAATGTTGAGATGATGATGACCTTATCTGAGCAAGAGATAAACTTGGAGATCTCCTGGACCATGGTGGCTTGACAACAGCTTTAGGTCAGGGGTGGGCAATTATGGCTCCTTCATGACTCGTGGACTTCAACTCCCAGAATTCATGCTGGCTCAGGAATTCTGGGTGTTGAAGTCCACGAGTCATGAAGGAGCCATAATTGCACACCCCTGCTTTAGGTGAAGGATACAGATGTTACATCACAGTGAAGCACTTCTTGGTTTTTTTATTACTAGGATTCATTACACACCAGTCAAGTTTTCTATTCTCATGTATCTTGTTCATAAAGTTAACATTTATGCAAACTTCCTGCATCAGATTCTGATCTGCTTGTATGCAGCTGGGGGTAGACATACTATGGATGATCCCCACAGAGAGATCTCTACAGGGTACTTCTCATGGTAGATTGTGCAGGTGGAAAATCATTGTTAGTCTGTGGTAGTAAAAATATAATCAGCTCAGATAAGCTTGTGCCCTTTAATAAAATTGGAAAAGATTCTACCAGATTTGTTGTCCTAGGTTTACATATTAGGTTGTGCTGCTAGTTCTCTTGCACAAAGCACGATTTATATCTGAATAAAAGTGCTTGTTTGACTGTTTATAGATAATACTGTGCACTACTGAATAATGTATGTGCGGTTATGACAAAGTCTGTCGTAAGTAATGTTTGTCTTTTCCAGGATATTGTTATTTAGCTCATATCTTCAGGGTTAGTTGGTTGTGGTGGAAAAATGGCCACAGCTGGCCAAGATTGATGCTTTGTGGATTCGTCCTGAAACAGGCTTGCTGAAATTCTTTTTTTCTTAATGTTTGTGTGAATATATCTGGCTGAAAAGATCTGCCAAGTTCCCTCAGGGAATTACTTAGTCCTTCCACAGAGATAAATGACATTGTCAACACTTAACTGACAAACCAAACATTATATTGATTAAGGTAATTAATAGTAAGTGAAATCTGCTTGACTCCAAATGTCTTCCTGGAGACCTTCACATAGCTTTCTTGGCAAGAATATGGAAGTGGTTTTAAATTTTTCCAGGACGCTTATTTTAACTTTGTCTTATGTCCCTCTCCAGTGAACTTCAGTCAGCTACCCACACAAGGAAATTAAGGCCCAGAAATTAAAAAAAAATTAAGGGACTGTACTTTGAAGGGTCAGGAAAATGGTAGACATCTTTGAATCCTCATAATTGTATGAGGATGTTGAATGAATGAATGATTGTTTTTAACAGTACATTTGTCAAATCTGTAGAACTTTAGGATTGTCCAATGAAAACAGCTCTGATTTGGTTAGTATATTGATTGATTCATATTCAAGAATCAGAAACTACCTTGAATACAAAAGAGAATATTTGGAGATATATGTTAGGTTGTGCTGCTGGTTCTCTTGAACAAAGTGAGATTTACATCTGAACAAAAATGCTCCTTTTATGGTCTATAGGTAATACTGCGCACTACTGAATAATGTATTGCGTGATTATGACAAAAATCTCTCTTTAAGTAGTGTTTGCCTTTTCCAGGACATTGATATTTAGCTCATAAAGTCTGCAAGGAGAATTAATTAACCATAGTACATCACGAATCAAGATTTTAAATGTATCCCCAGCACCTTCCCTAAATAGAGATGAATCAGAGAGATATTTTACGAGCATACCAGAAACAAATGGGGTAGTTAAGACAATAAATACAATGATGGGCTTTGGGTGAAGGCTCTTTTTTAATTTAGCTCCATGCTGATCATAAAAGTCAACTTTGGCATATTTCCTGACATTATTATACAGTAAGTAAGATAACATGTATAACTTTGCATTGAAAAATGTGGTTTTGAACAGTGAGGTTAGATATTCTAAACAGTTTGCAGCCAGATATATTCATCCTGTGTTGTTTTAATTAATGTTTTCATGATCTATCCTTACGTTTCTGGAATCTGAAAGCAATGAAGTTAGTGTGCATGGAGATTCCCAGTCATCCAGGTCATGGTTGTCCCAACGGTGCTTTTTCAAAAGCTAACTGGACTTTTGTTTTTCCTTGAAGATGTTTAGCTTCTCATTCAAGAAGTTCCTTCAGTTCTGACTGAATGGTGGAGGATGGAAGGATTTCTATCCGGGTGTCAAACTGATGGCCCATGGACCGGAGGCGTCATATGCAGGCAATGCCTACCCCAGCTCTGTGAATGGGAAAAATGCCATGAAATGTCACGTGACTATAACGTCCCATGGCTTGTTTGACACCTGTGATTTATATTCTTGCAGTCATCTGGTCATTAGCAGTCTTTTTGAGAGTCATTGAGGCCCCTTGCGGCTGTCATTGAGGTCACAAGGGGAGGGCAGGGGTGGAATTCAAATTTTTTAAACTACTGGTTCTGTGGGCGTGGCTTGGTGGGCGTGGTTGGGGGGTGTCATGTGACTGGGTGGGCAGTTTCTGTAAGCAGGGCAATAAAGAGTAGGCTAGAAACAACACCAGGATGTTTCTTTCCTACCTTCCTTACAGGATTAACCCTGGAAAGTGGAAGAAAAACAAAAGGAGATTTCTTCTAACAACCGGTTCTCTGAACTGCTTAGAAAATTTACTAACGGTTCTAGCAAACCTGCTAGAACCTGTTGAAATTCACCTCTGGTGGAGGGGTACGACACCACCTATTTTCTGTTTGCCACACAGTCCTTTCATCAGTTCCAAAACGGTTCCACGCCCATTTGCACTATTCAGGTGACTCTGAGGGCACAGATAAACCTCCAAGTGGCCTTAACAACTCTCAGAAAGAGTGCTAACAACCAGATGATTGCAAGGAACATAAATCTTTCCATCCTCCACCATTCAGTCAGAACTAAAGAAGCTTCTTGGATGAGAAGCAAAATGTCTTCAAGGAAAAAATAAAGTCCAGTTGCCTTTTGAAAAAGCACCTTTAGGACAACTATGAAACAAGTATTCCCTACCCCTTTGGGCTAAATTTCATTAACAATTATTGGGTTACTAAGGTTTATTCAGAGGTCCATGTAACATGCTTTTTCAATTCTAAGCCATCCACATCTTCTCAGAAATTCTCACATAATTGTTATTAACTGAGAAGGCCATCTTTTAAAATGTAAAAGGGAAAGACAATGTCCACAAGTAGTTTTAAAAAAGAAGCTGGTTTTCCATGAACAATATTTAGTCAATGTATGTGAGCCATATCACCATGCCTCATTTAGTTCTCTGGGTCCTGCATTTGATCTGTTCAATGCCATCTCTTGGTAGCATTTCTTCCTTTATATTCCTTAAAAATATTCTATGTATTTGATACATTCTGTAAGCAAAGTTTGGGAGATGTGAAAAATAGAAAACCATAATTTATCAAGATTGCTAGATAAATGAGAGGGATAGAACATTAATGCAATGTTCAGATTGAAATCAATTGGTTTTCATTGGTTACCAGAGGTGAAATTCAGCAGGTTCGAGTAGGTTCGCTAGAAGAGGTAGTAAATTTTCTAAGCAGTTCGGAGAACTGGTTGTTAGAAGAATTCTCCTTTTGTGGTTTTTCCACTTTACAGGGTTAATCCTGTAAGGAAGGCAGGAAAGAAACATTCTGGCATTGTTTCTAGCCTAATCTTTATTGCCCTGCTTACAGAAACTGCCCACCCAGTCACATGATCTCCCTCAGCCATGCCCACTAAGCCATGCCCACAGAACCAATAGTAAAAAAAATCGAATTCCATCACTGATGATTACCTTTAGTGGACTGATCAGATGAAGGGAAAAGAGAAATATGTAGGGCAGGGCAGGGCTGGGCCATAGGAAAATACAGCAAATTGCCCAACTTTTCTACGAATCTTCACTCTCAGAAGTATTCTTGATGCCACCAATTCAAATAGAGATACTGTCCATGCTGTTCCTTTTTTTCCCTCTCTATATCCTTAAGCAAAGATGTTGAATGTTGAATTTGCCAGATGCAGGGAAACTAACCAGTTGCTTCTTGTACTTCCTTTTAGCAGCATCAAAAGAATTATTAAAAAACCCAGATAGAACGAACCATTTCTGCTCTTCTCTAAGTTGAGTTGGCAGGTGTCTCTGGGCCATCTTGGTCCTGAATAATGTATCTAGTTCCATAATTGCATTAAGGATGGTCGAGAGATCTTATTTTTTTTATGAAAGCCATAGTTTATTTATTTATTTTTTGCAAAAGTCAGTGCTTTCAGCTTGAGGTTAAATTCTTGTCTTTTAATGTTGCTACAGCAGCAAAGTTTATTGGTTTTTTTACTTGCAACTTCATAATTTTGCCATCCGCTGTCGATGAACAGCATAAAGGCAAGCATCTGAATTTCACCATTCTTTTAACTGTTCAACTCTCAGTTGGGTCATTTTGGACTGCCAATTTTTGGTCTCTAAATGGTTTCTTTCCTAAATCATAGCTCATTTGTTGTGTAAAGATATGTTCTTGCAACATTTGAACTACCCTGTTTCTCCAAAAAGAGGACCCCCCTTGAAAAGAAGCCCTATCGTGTTATTGAGCGCATGCAATGAAATTAAGCCCCACCTACAAAGTTAGCCCTAGTTAAGACTGCCCACTCTGGGGAGCAGGGAGTGAATGAAGCACACAGGGAAAAAATAAGCTATGGGGATTGGGGTGGAGCTGCCCTACTTACTATGCCTCACATACCCTGACACCTGCCTCACTTTCTTCTGTGGCCACTTGCCACCACTCGCATGCATCATCTCAGCCTCCATTTTACCTTCAGATGCCTTCCAGAAAGCCCTCTGCAGCTGCATCTCTTATTGTCTACAGAGGGCTTTCCGGAAGGCATCTGAAGGTGAAACGGAGGCCTGGGCGATGCATGCGAGTGGTGGAAGCAGCCATAGGAGAAGTGGGCCAACACCGGGGTCCTGCTTGGTGGGGCTCTGGATGCCACTGCCGTGAGGTGATTAGAACCCTCCAAAAAGAAGGTCTAGCCATTGTCAAAATAAAATAAGATCCGGCCTTCTTTTTGGAGAAACACGATAGCAAGGACCAAGATCCTTTTAACTCATCTTCAAATCTCTGCATCAGCAATATTATTCTATATAACATTTTAAAAGAGGAACAAGAAAAAAGTTTTATGAGCCTACACAGTTTATTGGATTTGGTCAAGAGATATTATTTTCTGTTACTTACTGACTGTGTATGTTGCTTAAATCTTCCTAAAGCAGTGAAGTCTATAAGATTTGTGGCTCAGTCCTTGAAATACTTGAGAAGAGGACAATTTCCTGCCTTGGCATAAAAGAGATAACTTTCTGTCAATCAAGCTTTTTTAAGGAGGGCATTCAATAGATATCATGCTATAATTAGGGATGTCCTTATTTTGGGGACCAGTTTATTTGATGACCAATCATTCAGCAGGAATACAGGAGAAATGTCACAAACACAGCCCTAAGTCGGGCATGCCCAACCCAATGCCCATGGACTGAACTCAGCTAATGGACAGCTAATAAATCTGGACCAATCAGATAGTAAATTTATTCTGCAATTTATATGCATTAACTATATCATAGGTAGTCCTAGACTTATGACCACAACTGAACCCAACATTTCTGTCATTAAGTGAAACAATTGTTAAGTACATTTTGCCGCATTGTATGACCTTTCTTGCCACAGCTGTTAAATGAATCACCGCAGTTAGTAGCATGGTTATTAAGTGAATCTGTCTTCCCCATTGATTTTGCTAGTCAAAAAAGGTTGCAAAAGGGGATTACATGACCTTGGGACATAGCAACGGTCATAAGTATGAACCAGTTGCCAAGAATCTGGATTTTGACCACATGATCATGGGAATGCTACAAAGGTTGTTAAGTGTGAAACATGGTCATGTTACTTTTTTCAGTGCCATTGTAACTTTGAACAGTCACTAAATGAACTGTTGTCTGTTAAGGACTACCTGTATATATTTTATATGCAGCCTAAGACTATTTCTTTTTATTCAGTGTGGTCCAAGCAAAGAAAAATGTTGGACACCCATGACCTAAGGCAGGGGTGGGGAACCTTGGCTCTTTCATGACTCGTGGACTTCAACTCCCAGAATTCCTGATCCAGCATGGGTGGC
>JAEANM010004178.1:2991-21182 GCA_017656035.1 Myanophis thanlyinensis
ATGATGATGATGATGATGATGCTGATGATGATGGCAATGACAATGCGTGTTTTTGTGAATTTGTTCTGATAATTTTGGTTGTGACATGACTTTTTTTGTTTTGTTTTGTGAGGCAATTTTGACATCGTGAAAAGAATGTCAGGTTGCAAGTTCTGTTTTCCCTTCAAGATACATTTTGGAGAAAATCAATAATATCTCCAATGGCAGCTGGGGAAAATAGAGGCTTGTTAATTGCAAGCTTTGTTTTACCAGAATGATTTAAGATCACTGTAAGCCCCAGCACTGGGGTTAAGGCGCTACTAAAACAGAATCCACTAGTTCTTCATTATTTTAGCTAAAATGGTTTCATGGCCACTGTTCCTTCTTTTTGTCCTGTCACATTTAAGAGTCCTGCCACAGGAGACTGGCTTGAAAGCCTTGAAACTCTTACTTTGAAGGGACCTGGCTGACTTTAAAAGGATTGCTCAGGTGAAAATATCATGAGGACTGCAGCCTTTGTGGTGGTGTAAGCCCTGTAATCAGACTTGTCAATGCTATGGCAGTCAGCCTATGCTGAGGGAGTTTGTGTGAGCTCTGTCCTTCTTCTGGTCCTTTGTTGATAGCTTAATAGTATCCTTGCCGAGACATTTCCCAATTTGCTGGCAGATTTACATAACAGTGGAAAGCTTCAATGCTGTGCATAGAAGAGCAGGAAATATGGTCCCCTTGAGTAAAAGCAGTAAGTTGTATTCAAGCATTTATTGACTTTTTATTTTTGTAGTGTAATAATTGATTGTAATCTTGGCATCAAATGCTATGTTCTTGGGGGGGAAACGGAGGGGCAATCCCTGTATTTTGCAAGTTGCTAGTGATTAATGTTTCTTTGTTTCTGAATGAAGAATGTGTTGATAGAGTCAGTTTAGAGACATTTATTTTAGTTACAGAAATAAAAAATGAGGAGTCCGACTTAACATCAGATGAAGGGAGGAAGGAAGCTCTCCGTCATCCAAGCAACATCTGAGGAAGGCAGCCTTTGATCCTCCAATATTGTTGGTTTGTAATTCCCATTATCCCTGGCTATTTGCTTTCCTGGCCAGGATGATGGAACCTGTCAAGATCTGGCTGTGCCAATTGGCATGGGGGTCAAGGAGTGATATGCAATTCTAGGAGGTGGCTGGTAACTTGAGGTGCTCCCTTCATCTTTTAAAAAAATTTAAGATAGTTTTAAAAAACATTTTACCTCTGTTTTACCTCTGTTGTGTTTATGCTTTTATTCCATTTTTTATGTTTTTATTGTAAACCACCCACAGTCATTTGGTGAGAGGAGTCGCATAGAAATATAATAAATAAATAAATCCACATGTGAATAACATTTGTGATTCCAAGGCTGAGAAGGTCTGATCTAAGTACTTTGATTTATAAAGAAAAAGTACTCAATTAAGTTTTTGCATGTCATCTATCATCTATTTAACCAAAACTAAAAATAACATACATTTAAAAATTCAATCTAGAAATCTTTCAGATGGGGTGCATTTCCATGGTCTCTCCTGTGGCAAGACCACTGCTTCAGAGCTAGGCCCATTTTTAAAAATGTCTTCGTTCCATCATAAAAGGTCATCCACTCCTCTGACAGAAAGCAAAGCAGCTGATTCCCAAGCAACAGGGTATATTGTGCATAGATTTTCTGTCCCTCTATCAAAAGACAAGTGAAATAAAACTTTCATAAAGATTTTTTTTTAATCTGCAGAATCCAATCAGCCAGCATTAGAAAATAAAATCTTCCTTAACTCACTCATATGACTGGGTCTCACAACTGACTATTTATAAAGCATGGTTGGTAAGACAAAATCTTATTTAAAACTGGCTATTATAATGGTCATCTTGAAGCATGGGAAAGAGAATTGTGGATGGCAAAATATTACCAAGACAGAACATCTGTACATCCATCTTTTATCAAGAAAATGGCTAGCCACCTCTCCTTAGCATCAGCCAGTGATTAGTAAAATGATTGAAAAAGTTCTATTCTAATAAACTTAAGAGATAAATCCTGTGCTAAAGTAAATTTACCCAGTTGGCAAGATTTCTCTAATTCCCTTTTCTCCTTCGAATAAAACTTATTAAAGACTAAAATTTTTGTTTTTTTAGCTGAGCTGAAAGTGGCTGCTAAGGTTTATGATTTTAATGTCAGGGTTCCAAGTAACAGACCCAATGCAACCAAAACTCTGAGGCCTGGAGTTTCCTCAAAGTAAGAATTTATTAGGAATTTCATATTGGCACAGCTGGGGAAAACCCAACTCTGAAAGACCCGAGGTTCCTCCCCCCAAATCAAAACTCAAAGTTCTTGCCCCAGATCATACATTTATCACATGGTCCAATCAGGTCACGGTTCCCGGTAACTCTGGCTGGATTAAGTCCATGCCCTACAAACACCTGGTGAGAATGTCCTTGGCTCCCATGGAAAAGAATGTGATTTTGATTGCACATGGTCTCAAAATGGCTTCAGGGCTAACACTTAGTTCAACTTTCCTTTGCTTAACATACCTGCAAAGGACTAGTTATAAAGTTACTTTTTTGTCACTCTAAATGGCAAATGGTCACTAAATCAGGCAGTCACTAAGCAAGGACTATCTCATTCCAATTCCATACAAGGCAGTAATGAAATTCCATTAATCACATTTATGTCATTTTTGATATTGACTAGAAAGAAAATGGAAGAAAGTAGCAACAATACCGTGGAACTGGTCAGTTTGCATTATTTTTCCTCACTGTGACATCATTGTTAACAATCCTCACATTTTCCATAACCGGATGCTCTTTAGATGTGTTGGACTTATTCACATATAGTTTCCAGCTTCATGTTCTTTAGCCATGAGCCTGGGAGATATGGGAATTGAAGTCTAGTACAACTAGAAGGCTCTTTGTTCATTTTGCTGCTGTGTCTGGGATATCTCAACTGGGAATCAGGAGACCAAATGAAATAAAAGAGACAGAAAAAGAAAGTAGAAAATGATCTCCTTGAGCACAGCAGCCAGCTCCATTTTAGCATTATATAGCACAGCAGGATAGGATGGGATAGAAAAAGAGTGTCATCTATAAAATCTAAATATATTTGGAAGATTATTTTTTTTATACTGCCTTGTCAGGAATTTCAGAGGATGTGGATACGCTCCACTGGTCTGTTTATTATCAACATTTGTATAGTGCTCCTCACTCTTTAAGATTTCAGGATGATTGGTAATGTATGCCAAATTCATAAATATATCAAAAGTCAGAAGGATAAAAAATACAATAATTAAAATAGAACAAACCATCCTAATTACCCCACCATCTATCTATTTCTGATAAATGACAATATGTTAAGATAAAAGGCTGAAAGGATATAAATTAGGTTCACGTTGCATCTTCAGAGGAAGCATATCCATAGTCATAATGAATCTCGACCAAAATTGATAATTTTCCAGCATCATAGAATTGCATCTTTTGCAATATGATCTTACAGATAGGAAGTGAGCCACCATATAATTAAGCCTGGAGTTTTCCAAGACCTCAGGTAAACAAATTAATAGACAGTTGGTTAGTCAGTATCAGAGAAAAACACTTCAGACTATGGATATGCTTCCTCTGAATAACATATGCCAGTAGACGAACCTAAAGAATGATTCCCCACAACTCATCCATTCAGTACTCTTTGTTACGTTCCAGGACACATCTCCAAACCACCTGAAGGCAAAGACAAGAAGCAATGGATGGAAATTAATCAAGGAGAGAAACCATCTAGAACTAAGGAGAAATTTCTTGACAGAAGAATTAATCAGTGGAACGACTTGCCTCCAGCAGTTATGGGTGCTCCATCCAGCACTGGAGATTTGTAAAAAGAGATTGCACAACCATTTGTCTGAAATGGTACTGGATCTCCTGCATGAGCACGGGATTGGACTAGAAGACCTCCAAAGTCCCTTCCAACTCTGTTATTCTGTTACATCTATAGCACAGATGATACTACAACCGAGCCCTAAGATATATGAAGCAATAATAGGACAACTGCCTTATGCAAAGTTGAGGATAAGTCACCACAACTATAGGATTTAGAAGTAAGATGTTAAATAAATAATACATCCAGAGTCTGAAATATTTAGGAGCCCCATATTGTCTGATGATGCACTAAGACAGTGTCCAGATTGAATGAATAATATATCCTATTCCACCCAGATTTTTTTCATTTGATTCCAGACTTTTTTGCTTTTAGATTATTGCCGAAGGCATTTTCTGTAACTACGATTCTACCTATTATGTTTATTTCATATGGTCATATATTTCTATCCAGTCTTGTGATGGACTGGGCACCTTAATGATGGGTATTTGGCATTGCTTACTGTAGCCCCTTCCCCATGGGGCGTGTTAGATATAAATTATGTGTGATCTTGAGAAAGACGAGAAGCAGCGCACCAAAACAGTTGCTTTCTTTCCTTGAATCACTGTCGGCGGACAATACTGAACAATTCACTGCTTTTCATTCCATCTACTAGGAAGGTGCCAAGAAGCTGGCAAGAGACTGAGAATGTAGGCCAAGCATGCAAGGCTTAGTTTTAGAGACAGCTCTAGTAAAATGCTTATGCATTCAGAGCACATTCATTAATGTTTCATTCTTTTCATTATCCGCCAAACTTTGACAGCACAATGCAAGAATTGTAATAGGCCAACCTAAATCATGCATTTGGGATCCCATTCCCTAATCTTGTCTGGGAATGGTCCTAGACAGTAAATATGTTCTCGAAGGAATTCAGACAGAAAATCGCTCTGTGTTTAGAGTGTTACATTTGGAATGAAACACAAACCTAATCAGACTTCAGTATCATTGTTTGACTACACTGATTGCATAGCTACACAATGGCTTCTCCAGAACGTGGACTCTTTAATTTTCTTTTTTAAATCTTTTTTTCCTTATTATAATAAATTTATGATTTTACAGAAAATGGAGTCTCTTGGGCAACTCATCACCAGGTTGCCACAGATGATATGTCCATTCACATCAAGCTGTGCATAACCAACCTGGCCAATAGAGAGGAGGCTAGTATTATAATACAGAAGGAATATACTTCCCAATGATTACCATAGCCAGGTTGACCAATTATGTCTAATCCCTTGCCAGACTAGGGCAAAATGTTTATTGCATTAAAGAATTTAGGATGGAGTTCTTACATACACTGACAAAAAGAGATTAGCAAAATCCAATCATTTTGAATGTCTTTCAAACCGAGTGGATAATCATTGCCTTCTTATTTAGCTCGCCATCTTTCCTTGTATAATCCAGGGGCTGCATCCTAGTTAAATAAATTCTGCAATGGTATATACTGTGCAGGTACAGAAATGAAAATCAATAAAGGGACCTATGAAAGAAACAAATGGAAGTGCTTCTACCGCACATGTAAGTGCATTATTTAAAGTGTGGAGTTCTCTTCTGCATAATATGGTGATGGTTGCTGACTCTGACAACTTTAAAAGTAGATTAGACAAATTCATGATGATAAGGATATAAATAGCTGCTGGCTATACATTTGAATGCCGTGAGCAGAGGATGCTGTTATGCTTATGTTGTCCTTGTAATCTTCCCATAGGCATCTTATTCACTGTGAAAGGAGAAAACAGATGTGAGGTCTGATCCAGCATAGTCTCAATTTCCTTCAATCTTTTAATGAATCCCCAACACATTGACACAGATCACATACACATTTAGAGAATAAAAATCCAATTCCCGTTGATGAAAATTAGGAATGGGACATAGATTACTACAATTACAATCCCTAGTTAAAACATCAAAAAGGAACCAGAAGTAATAAGATTCTGTTTTACAGCCACTCACAATAAAAACACTTAGCCTTCCTAGTGGAGTTGATTCTTAGTTTGGTCTACCTGGTGGGGCTGACACCAATCCTTTCTGCTTGTTTTTGACAAACTACATATTGTTGCTTTGGTAACAAATCTGGCATATTTCTGTCAAGGTTATCTATGTATGTTTGCATCTGTATGTAGTGTATAGAAAGAGGTGTTCTCACGTGGTGGCCCAGTGGTTAGAATGCAGCACTGCAGGCTAATTCTGCTTACTGCCGACTGCCAGAAGTTCAGCAGTTCAATTCTCACCAACTCATGGTTGACTTAGCCTTCCATCCTTCCAAGGTCAATAAAATGAGGACCCAGATTGAGGGCAATATGCTGATGTTGCACCTAGAGGGTGCTGTAAAGCACTGTGAAGAGGTATATAAATTTAAGTGCTATTGCAATTGCTATAAATATTTAAACATTATAAGCAGGATGCCTCCAATTCTTTCTTTTTCTTGATGGCAGAGAATAGGGTTCTTTTATAGTGCAAAGATGTGAGCAATTACAAATTAAACACAAATGTTATTAGTAAGCCCTATTGCATATGTGATGCGTCTATAGCCAGGTACGTATATCTCAAGGCTTATCCAGCGTGATGTGTTATTCATTTCTAATATGTTTGTGACTTAGAAATATCTATCCAAGCTATTAAAGAGATTCAGTGTCTGTGGTTGGCATTCAAAGTAATAGGGTAATATAACTGATTGGCACTGCTGTAATTACACCTAGATAAGTATTCATTTATTGGCAAAATAGTTTCTTACACAGACCTGACAGATTCTTTCCAAAATTACAGCCTTAGGACTCTATTATCTTGCTGTGCTTTTCATTAAATTGTGTAAATCCATGCAAAATCCAGCTAAGCAATTGTCTCAATCACATCTTGTGACACTGAATCCCGCAAATCAATGGTAAATTTTAAAGCTCTTTCAGTTTTACTCTTTTGATCCATTTTAATCCTGCAGGATTCTGTTCCATTCAACTTAACCCAGTCCATATTTATTGTTTCCAGTTCAATTCTTCCAGGTTTTTTTCTTGATTTTTATTTGTCCAGACCAACCTTTCTGTGCACAACAAAGGCTATATGCTTGAAAGAGCTACACTCATACTATCTGGCACCATAGAATGCAATGAAATATCTATAATTTATTTTTATTTATATAAAATGAAAGAATGCAACATTGTATTAATTTTTCATTAATACTTTATTACCTCAGGACAGCTACAAAAATTGCATATTATTCATTTTTGCTTAACCAATCTGACACTCTTATCCCTAGAAAATAGAATTAAATGGTCTCCTCAGCTGTAAAACTACAAGGACAGCCTCACTATTACACTTAATTAGCTAGTTTAGATTCTTTGGGGCTAAAAAAAAAGCATTGGTGTTTTATTGTATTCTTTAAATATTTCTTTTATTTACAACAGGGATGGAAAGCCTATGGTCCTGCAGCTGTTGCTGAATTACAACTCCTAGAAGATTCACAGTGACAAGACAGTTCTAGGGCTAACTAGAACTTTCAGAGAATAAAAGATTTGTTCATCCTGATTCACAATATCACTCAGACTTATTAGAAGACATTTCTTATGGTTTGATCCTCAGTAAGATTTCCCCCATAAGATAAGAACACCTCTGCCCAATTTCCTCTCAATTTTTAATTAACTTCATCTAGACTTTCAGCCTTCATTCAAAGTCCAGCTTTTTTCCACTTCCCAAATGCTCACAGCTATGGGGAATTTATTTTACTTATTTATTTATTTTTTATTTTTTTATTTTTTTATTTGATTTCTATACTGCCTCCCTCCCGAAGGACTCAAGGCGGTGTACAGCCTATTAAAACACAGATATATAACAATTTAAAACCAAATTAAAATTTAAATAAGTGCAGTGGCCAATCAATTAAAATTAAGACCAATTCAGATAAAAACAGTTTAAAAATTTAAACAATTTAAAATTTAAAATTTAAAAACTAATTTAAAACCCCCACTGAGTACTAGGCCAGACCGGCCTGTTGAAACAAGTAGGTTTTTAATGCGCACCGGAAGGTCCATAGGTCTGTGATGGTCTGGATCTCCGGAGGCAATTCATTCCAGAGGGAGGATGCACCCACAGAGAAGGCTCGAACCCTCGGGGCTGTCAGACGACACCGTCCAGACAGTGGAACCCCAAGGAGGCCTGCCCTGTGGGAACGCACAGGTCGGCTGGAGGCCGATGGTGGCAACAGGCGGTCCCGTAAGTACTCTGGTCCCAAGCCATGGAGCACTTTGAAGGTAAGAACCAGCACCTTGAATCGCACCCGGAAGGCCACAGGGAGCCAGTGGAGCTCGCACAGGAGAGGTGTAATATGGGAGCTCCGAGGAGCCCCCAGAATCACCCGCACGGCCGCACTCTGCACCAACTGCAGCCTCCGGATGCTCTTCAAGGGGAGCCCCATGTAGAGTCCAAACTCTTATCTCCTACAATTGATTGATTGTTCAATAAACTGTCTGCAAACCCAGATTTCTCTAATCTGGTGCCCTCTGGAGGCATTGGTATGACAGTTCCCATAATCCATAATAAGCAGAATCCTTAGACAGAACCAAATTGAGGAAGACTGAGCTAATTACCAGTTTCTGTTTATACCTGATGATTTTGGATATTCAGCCCTACTCGCCTTAAATTGGAGATAAGTTAGGGGAATTGACTAGGAAACCCAGGGAATAATATTACGCTAAGACAATTTTTTTTAAATGCCAATAGCGTGTAGATTATCACAAGATTTACAACATGTCTGTACTGAGGATAGATGGAGTTATCCAGACAGTTAACTATCCATTCAATCTTTTGTTGGAAACCTTTGCTCTTTGAATCTATTTTGGATAACCCATTTCCACTTGATGCAACCCATGCTAATGTAACTTATATTGGGAAATGGGGTCACGTGATGATGTCAAGGGAATGGTCAAATAAGAGACAGTATAACCTGCCACTGGACAACAGATAGGGCAAGAGGCTCAGAAGAAACCCTCACTAGTTTCTTGGGCTGTAAAGGAAACAGTGGGAGAATTGTATGTTCAGACTTGCAACATTCTGTTAATGTATCTTTATAATAAAGTAGCATTAACTCATTTGGTCTTGTTTCCTGTCTCAGAAGGTTGATAATAGTACAGCTAAAGCCCACTTGAGTATTTAAAATGGCTTAAGTGAATAGGAAGCATTACAGGAGAACTCAGTATTGTTTTGGATGTCATTCTCACAAGAACATAATAGCAAGAATTATTAATGCAATACTAATAATAAATCAGTATGTCCTTTGTGTTCTTCATTCTTCAGAGTTCCCACCGTAGTTATTCAGCTTTATTGGCTCAATAAGGCAAAAGCTGTACATAAAAAAAGAGTGCTGACGAAAAAAATATTCTAGGCAACTCAAATACCAATATGGAGTGGAGAGATCCTGAAAAAACTTCACAAAACAATCCTCTACTGGTCTACTTAAATATAAGCCTCTTCAGTCCTGGGGGAGTGAATTTCAAGACTGTGTGTATAGCAGGGCATCCTTAAATATAATCAGTAGCTCTTTTAGAATTCCAATGTTGATCTTTCATTCTCCTATTTAAGCATACCTCCCTTTGAAGCCTCTTCTTAAAGCAGAGTTAAAGATTTAACCAAATGTTCAGAAAATTAAGCTAGGCCAGAAATAGGAAGAATATCCATTCTTTCCATGCTTTATCATGCTGATCAGTAGTAATTATAAAAGTAAAATGGATGAAGTTGCAATTCAGTATCGAGGATCCCAAAATCAGGGCACCATAGGAGATAAATTGTGATAATCTCAGAATGATTTCCTGTTCACTAAAAACTCTTCATCTGTATGTTTTTGAAGAGAAGTGGGATCCTTATCCAGACAAGATCATTCCAGAGTTTTTGGAGGTGACAAAAAAATTGCCATAAAAACCCGAAGATTTCCAATTGGGGAGAGCTATTAGCTTGTACCAACAACAAGAGTCCAGGGAGGGAAGATAGACAAGTATTATCATGTATCCCATGATGTCACCCTGTAGATAATGCAAATTGTCAATTTCTGAGGGTGACGTGGTGAATTGAAGATGGCTTTGCAAATGGAATTGACAGCTGCGGCTAAGACCAAGAAACTGCTCAGTAGACCAGTATTTTGAAACCTCTCCAGAAAAGGAGAGGATGGGAGAGCTTCCACATGTGCTCTGGATGGCTGCTCCTCACAAGGGGACTGCCAAACAGTGGTTTCTTGAGGGTTTGAGTGCTGACAGATGACGAGATTAGCCATATTTCTCCCACCCACAGTAGGAGACACTTAAAGGACACTAAGTTTGTATACCTCAGTTTCTAATCGCTTTCAGAATTGATCATTAATTACTTGTAAGCTATTAGAGACCTTCAAGATGACAAGTTTCAAAATACCAGGTGAGTTTGACTTCAGTCTTTAATGAAAGAGAATTTTAATCATAAGCTTAAGAGAGTATTATATATTCATAAAAGCGATGAAATTATACATTGTCATTGTAGCTTTTACTGGATGCTTATGTCCATAACAGTCTAAAACAGTCATGTATCTGGGGTGTTCCAGGAAAATTGACAATTGTTTTTTGATTCCATCTAGAAAAACCTCAATTTCTGACCACACACATATACACACAGAGAGAAAAAATGACCACTCCCACCTCTTTTCACACATAGTGTGTGAATGGTAGTAAAAAATGGGATCCAGATATTTCAGCTCAACAAAAACTACTCACCATTGTCTAATTTCCTAGAACCTCCTAGGAAAGGTCTTCTGTTATAATAATTTAATGGGATTTATATAGCCAGGAGTTGGAATTTTACATACCTGTGAAATATATTTTTTTTAAAAAAGTGTTCTTCAGTCCTGAATAGAATAGAAAGTGCCATGTGATTAAACCCCCAAATTACCCTTAAGAGTCGCGAGAAACCTTTGGTATTCTTTATTCTTGATGGAGCTACCCAGCCAGCTTTGCAAGATAATGTAAACGCAAGTCTTTTCAAAGCAGTCCTGTAAGTTAACGTACTGTATCTCCGAGGGGTACCTTTTTGCCTGCTTGACTCCATTTGACATTAATAGAAGTTTCACAGCTAAATCTTGGTGCTCTAATCTGACAAATTTATCCAAATGGAAAATTGTCCTCCACACGCCTTCATACGGGAAGGGGGGGGACATGTTTTGCTGTGTAGCAGCACATGCGCCACTAATCAGCATTTAACATGGAGATCCTATTTCATGCTTTCAATCTCCAAAGTCAAGCAGAAAAAAAGTCAGTTCAATCTGAACTGTAGAGCCGGTTGTGCTATTCATTGTAAAGAAATTAGCCCCTTCCTATTCATAAGCCATTCAGAAAATGATCTTTGATTTCTGGGAATGTAATTGTTATTCATAAGATCCATCAAATGGTCTGAAAATGATTTCTAGGTTATGGGTTGTTCAAGGGCTTCTTTTCCACAATTTTCTACAGTGTTGCATACTATGAATCCCAAAGTGCAGCTCCTATTATCTCTTCCTTTAAAACTTGGAGGCTCTTAAAAAATGTAAAGTATAAAAAGAGTGCACCACAATTTGCTATGAGATTCAAGTTTCTATGCATAACTGAGAATGATTCTCTTATGCATGGTTAGAGAAAGATGCTGTTGAGCCTCACATCTGGAATGCTATAATTGCTCATCCCAAATCCAAATCTTGGTTTCAAGGCTATCTAAAACCTTATTGATGTGTGATGAACATAGCATGTTCAGTATACTGACAAAATCAGCCTAGACAGTCATTAATAAGCAAATACCCATCAAGTAATCATCTATAAGTTGATCATAACATTGTTCTACTATGCAAACCAAAGTATCATACACAATCAGATGCAGGGATAATACATGCTGGACCTATCTGCTCTTCTAAGTGGAGAAGCCCATTTAGAAGAGATGGTCCACTCACATAGACATAACTGCTGTCAAAAGTCTCAGAGAGATTCTGGCAATGAAACTGCCTTGAATAGATGTTTATTAGATAAGGCACAGGACACTCAAGTAGGGTATTAATGGAATAGATTCAAGCAATTATGTCTGGGAAGAATAGCGCAAATAGCTCACAGTAGATGGTACTAGAGCATTTCTTGGAACCAATAAGAAATGTATTAGTTGCCTAACACTGGAGAGTTTCACTGAGACTACCCCAGATTCTATGGACCCAGTCAGGGAAGAAACCTATCATTCACTTTTCTCTCTAATCATCATAGCATCCAATGTGTAACCACGCCAATAGTACATTTGCTCAGATTCAGACCTGTTCCAATATTGTTCAGGCTATCGGTCTTCATATTTCATCACCTGTAACTGCTCTGTATACTTGAGGCATTAACAGGGTATGACCCAGGATAGTGAGTATTTAGAAGCAAAGATTCAAGTGCCCAGAAAATCCTGTTAGTCCATATCTCAACAAGAACACTAAGTGAGGTTCAGAAAAACATTTCCCAGAGCTGTGTCAAATCCAATTGGATCCATTAACCTCTGGGGACACACCAACTTAATCCGGTGCCTGTCCCTGCAGGGGGAGATTTGCTGCCACAAAACAATGGTCAACCAGTAATGATCTGTCCATAGAAAAGTCGCTAATTCTGGGAGCCTTGTACTCCAGTCACTCAGTTCCCATATATCAAATCAGATTAAGGATATAGCCTACTTCATAGATGGATTGCAAAACAATGTGTGTAACACAGATGTTGTCAAAGTGGTAGGAAGCGGTTTTCTGTTTTCAGCAATTATTTCTCTGAAGGCTCTAAACAATGCAAATAATAATAATAATAATATCCCAAACCAAAAGTGACTCAGATGAAAAGTCACTTAAAAGTGACTCACATGAAGACCTGGGACCACAAGTTGCCCATCCTGCTGTGATGCTTGAGAAGTAGGACCGCAGCAGAGATTATTTTATTTATCACAGAATGGATTGCAGTGTTAGTCTGAAGCACATTCTGAGAAATGTGAACTCACAGAAACATTTCTAAGAAGCATGAAAGTGTATGTGCACCCTAGACCCCTTTAAAAGCTTTTTAAAAAAATGTTATAGGTTTAAACCTAAAGCAAACATTATCCAACTATCTAAAGAGTAACCTGAAGTACTGTACATTTTGCAAAGGACTGCTTTTTAAAAAGATGTAAATTCAGAAATGCATTGATTTCCACAAAGAGAAGGAGAGAGGAAGAGAGAGAGGGAGGGGGAGGGAGGGAGAGAGAGAGAGAGAGACCCACCATCAGCAGAGAACGAAGCTTCAACTTCAACTGACTGAAGTAAATGAATGTAGGGTCCACCTAGGGTGGAGTTATAGCTGCAGCTTCTCCAGTTGATTCATATTTCTTCTCCAAGCTAAAAATACCTTTTATAACTGAAGCTCTCCTTTGAGCTTCCATCCCTCAAGACAGCCACACTGAACTGCCTGGAGGGGCTTTGGTGAACAGAGAACTCAGTAAATGTGATCACAACATACTTTACAGCATGAGGTGAGTCCCAAAGGAATCGCCCCCATGAAATTCCCAAACACCAAGGAAAGGTAAAGCTGTCTGTCTAATCTATGGAAATGCAACTTTCAGGCATCCTCAAACAGAAATTTGAAAGAACAAACTCAGCTTCAAAGGACAGCCTTTCTCTCCCTCCCTCTCTTTGACAAGAGATTATTCCCCTCCCCCCCCAAATTTCATACATAGTAATTACCAACTATCCTACGCACCCAGATTACTTAGCATAAATTGTCAAAGTAAATTGGCTATTCTTTCAACATTGATAAATTATTCTTCTATTGTGGACGCTGGCTTGATCATTCAAATACAGTAATTTTCATTTATTTAGTGTCTTCAACAATTTTGAAGTAACTACCGTGTCATTTTTTTTTTTTAGAAACCTATTAGGTCCTTGTTATTGTATGGCAAACTGGTCCATCCAGCTTTAAAACAAAATAATCAATGAGCAGGAGATGGAGGTCATATAGAAAGTAACTCTGAAGACAAATTAACAAGGCTGAGAAGCAAAATTAAATCTATAGTAAGCGTTATCCCTAGGCAAATTTTTGTCACTTGATTCAAATTTCACTCACAAGAGAAAGAACATTGAGTGAAGTACCATAAAAAGCCAGCTTTCCATAAAAACCCAAAACAGTGTTAACTCAAAATGCCCTTAGGATCTAAGTATCCTTATGTACTTATGCACATAGAAATGCACACATATGTAAACTTTATGATTGATTTCAACTTTATGATTGAAATCTAATCACCTTTTGCTGTATTTTCTTCACCAATCTATTTGAGGTTGCCCAGAAACTAAATATATGGTGTTTAAAATGCTTTGCATCTCTCTCTCTCTCTCTCTCTATCCATCCATCCATCCTATTTCCTCGCTGTTCTTGTTTAAATTATGTTTTCACAACTAATGCATTTCTGGGAGGTTTTTTATTTTATTTCAGATTCAAAGATCAAAATGGTCAAACACAGTGAGTATTACAGGTAGGGTGGCTGGTGACATCCCTCCCATTTGTACATTTAAATAAAAATATGGACATTCCCCCCCCCCCCCCAAAAAAAAAATCTGTGTTCTCTTATGATGCATTTGCCTTTTTAACAATTGGCAAATTATAAGCCTAACAATATGCTGCAAGGAAGATTATTTATGACTAAATAATTCAGAATATGTACTTTTACTTAGGAACATTTTTCCATGTGGACATATATATGCAAAAACTTAGTTAAAATAACACCTAAAAATAGCCAGTTACAGGGAAAAGGAAGTCTTCAGCCATTAATCTTGGATATCAAAAAGTAAGACTTGAGCCAAGCCAGGAACAAAATTCATTATCCTAACCAAGAATGTTAAAGAGTTTTACATGCATATGCATAACAGATATACAAAGGGGTCATATAAAATTGTGTACAAAGGATTATATGACAGGTTGGGCACAAAAAATCTTTATAAAACATAATATACTGTACATTATATTATACATATAATACATATAATATGTAAATTATATTATATGTATTATATATATAATATAATGTAAGTATATTATATTTTATAAAGCTTTTTTGTGCCCAGCCTTTCATATGAATATACAAATTATACTCGTGTATAGCGATACAAATATAAATTACATCAATATAAGAGAAACGTGGGCTAACTTAATTAATTAAAACTTTAGTGGATTTTTTGAAATTACAAAAGAAGACAGAAAATAGACAAAATGGACTAAGAACCTGTGAAACTAATGCTGATCATACAAAAACTGATTACAAATTGGTGATGTGCTAGAGGTCACCTCTAAAGTTTAAACCATCTTTTTTTCGTAATACTGACTACAATCAATTTGTTTCCATTTTTCATAAAAATTGAATAATAATTGCTTTTGCTAGCCCTGCTGCATCTTGTCTACAGATCTTTCATTCAAGTCATGGTTGTCCCAAAGGTGCTTTTTCCAAAAGTCAGCTGGACTTCTTCAGTTAATTAGAAAGTTAGTTAGAACTGAAGAAACTTCTTGAATGAGAAGAGAAATATTTCCAAAGAAAAAAAATCCAAGAAAATCAATTTGCCTTTGGAACAGCCTGCATCTTTGGGACAACCTGCCGTAACTTCTTTTAAATAACAAATAAATTATAGAACAGAACAATACTTTTTGGAAATATTAAGTGTTTCAAATATTTTGGACTAGAATCATTAGAAACAGAATTACTATCGTTGCTCACAATTGGTCATGCAATAATTGTTGAACTCAAGCAAAAAATTAAGGTTAGCTTCCTTGACATGTTTTTTATGATTCCCAAATCAATCAGGTGTTTGTGATGATATTTGGCAAGGTACAAAAAAAGGAAGTCTTTGGTCCACAAACCTAACTGATCTACCAGGTTAGCTCATCTGACTTGTGACTTTTGTCTCCTGAAATCCAACCCTCCTCCAACCCTTTCTGCCTCCTGCTTTTAAAGCCAACCTTGGCAACTTTAAGTCCTGTGGACTTCAACTCCCAGAATTCCTCAGCCAGCCATACTTTAAGTGCACAAGTCTCAAAGTTGTCAAGGTTGGACACTCCTGTTTTAGAGAAAGAGCCATGCTTGTAAGAAGCACAGCTAAAATACAGTTCTGTTCTGGCAAGTCATGCCTACTTCAAAGAGAAAACCTGCAGAGTGAATAAAATTGACGAAGAAATTATCATTGGGCACCTGCAGTTTAGCTTAGCTTTGCAAAGAGAAAAAAATATGTTTCAAATCATGCATACCATTTTAAAAGAGTTACTTTCTTGGAGTGGATCACCTCGTTGGTGAGAGCGGTTGAGTAAAGTGACTCTATTATATATTGAGGAACAGTTATCATATCAAATGAAGGTAGGGAAAAACCTGGATTCATTTATTAGACTTTGACCAGTCAGTTTCTTCTGACTTCAATCCAGCAATTTAAAGATTGTTTTGAGTGTGAAAGAGGGAAGAACAACCTTATATGCTATAGTGTGCTCTTTGAAGAGAGGACAAAAGAAAATAAAAGTCATAAATATGGAAATGATCTCTTGTATGCTATGCATGTGATTAATGTGGTCCTAGTCATTGATTTGCCATCCTATATGATTGAGTATCTTGAGTTATTAGCAGAGTTAGTCACCACTAAAAGCTGTAATAGTATCAACACTAGCTATTAATATCTGCAGATGTCCATATGATCTGAGATTTCAGCCCATATTATGAGTTGTAATTTTTTATTCTGGAAGAAAAGAGAAGAAGAAAATGACCAGCAGAATAATGGATAGACTCAATTACGAAAGCAATGCATGCAGTATTGGAAGACCTAAAGGATTAGGTTAGGAAAAGATCCTATTGGAGAAAATCTATGTAGTTGCTAAGACTCATCATCACCAACTTGATGGTATGTAGTCAAAATCAATAAAACATTTATACAATGAAATCCCAAGGAAAAGGAATATTGATGGAGCAATGAGTGACAGGAAATATTGCCCCCCCAGAAGAAGAAGAAGAAGAAGAAGAAGAAGATCAATTTATAAGCACAATTGAGGGCAGGAATTTCAGTTGCAAAGCAATGCAATTGTTATCAAGTGAGTTATTCAGATCATATCACATGGATATTAAATGAATCCAGCTTCCCTCATTGATTTCGCTTGTTATAAGCCAACTAGAAAGCTTGCAAATCATGAAGATGTCAATGGAAACCAGCTCCCAAGCTCCCAAATTGTGGTCACATAAGCGCAGGGATGGTGTGACTATTGTAACTTCCAGGACAGGTTATACATCATTTTGTTCTGGGAGTTGAAGTTTGCTATCCTAAGATCAAACCATTGTTAAATGAATGTTGTAACCCAAGAACTACCTGTAGGTTCTGCAGAAAGAGCTTTGCCATGAAAGCCAAGGAAAGGCTGATAATCATAATCTGTTTTTCTACACACATACACCCGCAACTTCGTAGACCTTCTGCCAGACAAAGAACTTACAACAAAAATAAAAAGAATGCACCTTTTTTTTTTTGCTACTTTGGAATTTAAAAAAAAACCAAATTGGATTATAAGAGCTCCAACATAACGAAAGCCCCTAGAAGCACAATTAAAAGATCCAGAGCTTGATGTAATAAAAAAGAAAGAAACTACTTTGCCTAGCCTCATCTTGATGGCCTTGTTTTATTTCTGCTTGAATCTGAACCATCACATAGAAGAAACCATAACTTTGAGCTTCTTCAGTTGAAGGAGGGCAACTACAAAGCCCCAAATGACTATTTCCTTTTTCAAACATGTCAGGAAAAGAGCCTAAAAGTGAGTGGCAACCTATTAAGGTTACACAATGAAGACAAATACAGTAGCTGTGTTGCCTGAGTTCTGATCTATGTATAAATGTAGTCTAGCTTTCTGATTAAAAAAAGGCATTTAATAAGTCTTTTATAATTTATTTAACATTAGGCTAGATAAGTGGTGAATATTCTGCATCACTGTTCTGCTCTCCAGAAAAATTAATCCAGTTTATCCCTTCCATTCCCACTCTGCCAAACCCAACTCTTGAAAACCGTTTTGTATTTTCTGTGTTTTGAGACGGCCTATTTCCATTTATCAATTGGAGTGTATGAAAAGGTTATTAAGCTCTTCCATACCCAGAGCAAACTGAGGGGAGGGGGTGAGATGGGGGGAGGAATAATGGAAAAACTTTGTTAAAATGTTAGGCAGCGGTTAATATAGTTATCATTATTGTGCCCTTTATATCTACATTACAATTTTGTCACTGGCTCAATATAATATCAGGAAATTCCCTTAAAATAAAAGCTAGCGAGTGTGTTATGAAATTACAGCCA
>JAEANM010004179.1:0-21179 GCA_017656035.1 Myanophis thanlyinensis
AACTGGGCGATCCGGCGGACCTGATAGAAGGCCCCCCTGGAGACGGCTGCAATGTGATCTTCTAATGACAGCCGTACTGTCAAGGGATCAGTCTTGAAAAGTTCTATCTTTGTCTATTTTATCAGCATTTCCAGATTTGTAAAATCTTTTAAGACCATAATTCTGGCATCTTTAAAAATGCCTATTTTCAGGTACAATACTTTTACAACATAAGTTCAATTTCCTGATTTCTTTATTGAAAGTCTTTTGATGCCTTTTCTCTTAAAGTCTCCTTCTGTCTCAGCTTCAGGCTTTTTTCCCCAGATTTTTTTGCCACGTAAACAGTAATTAAAGTAAATTTGGGATGATTTCCTTTAAGATGGTCTTTCGGGGTTTAGGTCTTTTAAATCCAAAAGGAAAAATCTTCTCACCCAGTTCCACAGCTACATGCCCACTCCTCTCCTCTCCATCTTAGATATGTGGCTTGGTTGTCCTGGTTTTTGTGGTGGCCATTTTTGACTGCCTCTTTGTCCTGTCATGGCTGAGGGGACTTTCAGCCCAGGGATCCTCCAGGAGAATTGTGCTCTCTCCCTGACCACTCCAGGTACCACTCTTCACTTTGCTGCTCCTACAGAGGGGCTTTAGGCTCCTTATGGAGGCCACGGACAGGGGAAGACCAGTGAGAGAATGGAGCTACCCATTCCCACAGCTGGAGCTGACCAGGACTGGAACCAGTTGCCTCCTTCCTACTTTATAGCTGATAAAAGTTGCATTTACAAAATAATAATGAGTGCATTGAGCTGACAGAGTGACTGACCCAAAATCACAAAGTCAGCCAGCTTTCATATTTAAGGCAGGACTAGTACCCACAATCTCACTAATACCCACAATTTCTAGACCAGCATTTTCACCACAACAAACTGGCTTTTTTAAGGCAAATAACAGTGATTGTTTAAAAGTGTTTAAAATGCTAGTGGAAATTATATCTTCTGCCAGCCCCACCCTACATGTCCCTGATACTTGACTTGAATTTCTTGCAAAAGTTTTAGGGGAAACAACTAAATGCAACATTTAGTTATATATGGACATGGAATGCACTGAGCCATTTGGTTTATTGCTTGTTGATTAAGCAGTTGTTCTACAGTTGGCATGTTGCATGAATATTATGTATTGTTGTGTCTGCGCATGCATGGGTGGAATTTTCCCTTAGGTCTGCCTGCACCACACCAACTGCTGACAGCTGATTGGCTGTCGACCCGGAGGCCCCTGATTGGCTGAAGACAGGGTGAGCATCGATTGGTTGAAGGCGGAGCCACGGGAAAGTATAAAATGAGCGGTTCGCCTGCAGCCGAGTGCTTCTTTTATTCAGAAGAAAAATAAAGGGAGCCCTCGTGGCTATCTAGACTGACCCGCATCTTTGTCTATTCTTTGAGCCTGCGAGCTGGGGATTTCAGGGAGCTAACACTGGCGACGAAGGTGGGATAGCCAGAACAATTGGATACCATCACTAGCCAGACCGCGCACAAAACTTTAACTAACTAGGCGAAGAAAAACCATGAACAAACAATGATGGCTGCAGCACCTCATTCTCTCACGTTCTCTCCCTATGACCCAAAGACGGAAACCTGGAGCGCATTCCTAGATTTGAATTTTTCCTCAATGGGAGCAGCCTGGAAAACCTTCCAGAGAAAAAAAGCAGTCAGTCTTCCTCAACTACAGCGGCTCACAGGTCTTCATGATGGCCATTGCCCTCATCTCTCCACCGACGCTAAAAGAAGTATCATGGTCAACCCTACTGGATAAACTCCAGAGCCACTATGCCCCGCAGCTATCGGAACTGTCCAGACAGAACGCTTTTTACAATAGAGACCAAGCAGAAGGCAAAACGATCACCGAATTCCTGGCAGCTCTAAGAACATTCACAATCCATTGCGAATTCACAGAATTAGACAAAATGTTGTGGGACAGACTAGTTTGCGGGCTTAGAGATGACAAACTCAAACGCAGACTGATGGCACAAACATCAATCATCCTAGCTAACGCCATTGAGGAAACTACAGCAGCGGAAGCGGCATACAAACCCATAGATGCCAAGAAATCAACAAATATCCATCAGGCCACCTGCGAAGAGGATACCGAGTCGGACACAACCGAAGATGGCAACATCCACCTGGTCAAGCCCATGAGGGGACCCAAGATGGCTGCTAACCCCCGACAAGCCACATGTGGGGGCTGTGATAGGAACAATCAATGAGCGGACTGCCCTTTCCTCCAAACTATTTGCAGACGCTGCCAGAAAAAGGGACATTTATCCCACGTCTGCAGGTTGCCCATGCCAGCCAGCAGGCAAATTGGAGGGCCTCATGGCCCAAACAATAGATGGGGGCCACCCCCTAACAATAGATGGGGTCAGACCTGTCCCAGAAAAACAGAAGATGAGTGTCACACAGTCTCCATCGAGACTCATCAAACCTCAGAGCACAGAATCACAGAGCTGATCCGAACAAAACAGAAAATCAGGACCCTGGTCAGCATCAACGACCGACTGTGCGAAATGCAAGTAGACAGCGGCTCCCCTATGAGTATTATGTCCTGGAAAACCATAAAAGCTCTGCAACCCTCACTGAAGGCTAAAGACCTAACACAGACGGCCACCATCCTCAAGGACTACCAAAGTAATCACATCCCCGTCATGGGAGCTGGCAGTTTCCCTGTGAAAAACAACAACTTCTCCGGCATGCTCCCACTCTTAATCGTGCAAGGAACCCTGCCCAGCCTCCTAGGACTGAACTGGTTCGGCCAGTTGGGGATGAATGTCTCCAGAGTCTTGAGAATCAGTGAGGGCGAAGAAGACGACGTTACCACCGAATTTGCAGACGTCTTTAACGGTGAGCTTGGGGAATATAAGGGAACCCCCATTTCATTTAACTTAGACCCAGGGGTGGCATCAATTAGAATTAAACCGAGGCGAGTTCTGTTAGCTTTAAAGCCTAAAGTCGATGAACAAATTGGCAAACTCATCGCTCAGGGCATTTTGGAACCAGTTGACCACGTCAAATGGGAAACGCCCATAGTAAACCCCATCAAATCGGATGGTTCACTGAGAATCTGCGCTGATTACAAGTGCACCATAAACAAGGCATTCCAGCTGCATGCATATCATGTCCCTGTAATGCAACACCTTTTACACTCCTTGGGGCAAGGAAGTCTTTGTGAAGCTAGACCTGGCACAAGCTTATCAGCAACTTCCTGTTGATGAGGCCACAGCAGAAGTGCAAACAATAGTGACCCACCGGGTGGCATTTAAATGCAAGCAATTCCAATTTGGAGTCAGCACCGCCCCGGGGATTTTCCAAGCATTAATGGAACATCTCTTGCAGGGAATCCCAGGCGTGACTCCCTATTTTGATGATGTCCTCATCGCTGCAAGAGACCGGTCAGACCTCCATCAGAAATTAAGAGTCACACTACAGAAATTCAGGGAGGCCGGTTTAAAAGTAAAGAAAGAGAAATGCCAAATAGGAGTGCCAGAAGTGGAGTTCCTGGGGTTTAAGATAGATGTCGCAGGAATCCACCCCACCAAGGACAAAACCACAGCCATCCACAATGCTCCAACTCCCAAAAATAAGAACAAATTACAGGCATTTTTGGGATTGCTTAACTTTTACAGTATGTTCCTAAAACAGAAAGCAACTGTGGCTGAACCCCTGCACAGACTCTTAGATAAATCCGACTCATGGAAATGGGGTGCCCCAGAACAAAGAGCTTTCAAGAAAGCAAGAAATCTGATCACATCAGACAGTCTCCTAGTCCAATACCATGAAACAACCCTTACAACTTATGTGCGATGCATCCCCATACGGAGTGGGGGCTGTTCTCAGCCACAAACTCCCCTGTGGTTCAGACATACCTATAGCATATTTTTCTCGAATGCTTTCAGCCGCAGAAAGGAATTACAGCCAACTTGACAAAGAATCCTTGGCAGTGGTGGCCGGCATAAAGCATTTCCACGATTACCTCTATGGCCAGAATTTCATGCTCATCACCAACCACAAGCCCCTACTGGGGCTCATAGCAGGAGATAAGCCAACACCACAAGTACTGTCCCCCTGCCTCACCCGCTGGACTGAATTCCTAGCGGCATGCACCTACAAGCTCATTCACAAACCAGGCACCCAAACAGCACATGCTGACGCCCTCAGTAGGTGCCCCATACAGACAAAAATCAAAGACCCAGCCCCAGCCCAAAACATACTGCTACTTGAGCAAATGCCAGAAACCCCAGCCACGGCAGCACTCATTGCTAAACTCACACTGAAGGACCACATGCTCTCCAGAGTCCTTCACTGGGTTTTAAAGGGCTGGCTGGCGCAGCCGCATGGCGGGGAATTTAAAAAATTCAAAATGTGCAAACACGAGCTGTCAGCCCAAAAAGGCTGCCTGTTGTGGGGAAACCACGAAGTCATCCCAACACAACTACGCCCCAAAATCTTGGATACCCTTCACGAGGGCCACCCAGGCATAGTCCGGATGAAAGCCCTGGCATGAAGCTATGTCTGGTGGCCCAACCTAGACTCTAATATTGAACACAGGGTCAAGCTATGCAGTCCCTGCCAGCAATCCAGGGCTGCACCCCCCGTGGCCCCCCCCAACCAGATGGGAGACACCACAGAACCCGTGGTCCCGGCTCCACCTGGACTTCGCTGGCCCAGTGCAGGGACAAATGCTCCTGATCATCGTGGATGCATACTTGAAGTGGACAAAAGTCCAACAGATGGCCACAGCTATGACGGACTCAGTAATAAAAACCTTACAAAACCTCTTCACCACTCACGGCATCCCCGACGTAATAGCATCAGACAATGGGCCCCAATTCACGGCTTCCAAATTCCAACATTTTCTCACGGGCCTGGGAATCAGGCATGCCCCCTCAGCCCCCTACAATCCAGCCGTGAATGGCCGGGCAGAACATGCCGTCAGGTCAACGAAGGACGCCATCAATCATATGACAGAAGGAGATTTACAATATAAAATCAACACTTACTTGCTCTCCCAACATACCACACCATCCCCCACATCACAACTCAGCCCAGCAGAACTCTTGATGGGCCGAAAGATTAAAATCCCCCTCAACTGCCTTCACCCGGATGACTGCCCCAGGGACGACAACCAAACCCACACAAAAGTAAGGTCTTTCCAAGTGGGGGAGGGGGTCTATGCAAGAAACTACCTAGGTTCGCCAAAGTGGGTACCTGGGACCATAATAAGGTCAACCGGGCCGCGGTTGTATGAACTACAATTACAGGACGACCGGGTGTGGAAAAGGCATGAGGATCAACTCCGGGGCCGGAGTGAGATAAATGTCAGCCAAAACGGCAGCAAGGGACATGACCAACAAGACCTGGCACCCTATGGCGGAGGGCAGCCACAAGGGGGGAGGCAACCAGATGTCCCCAAAAGCGCCTACTTACCTGGGGCCAGAGTCGCGCCCCATTCCAAAGCAGCCACTGCTGAGGCCCAACTACCACATACAAGCAGACCAGAAGAGGACCCAGGAGCTCCATCTGTCTCCATCAAAATGAAGCCAAGTCTGCGCAGATCGGAGAGAACCCAGCGCCGCCCAGCGTATTTAGATGAATACGTGTGCCGGGTGCAAACTAACTAGCTAGACTCTAACTGGGAGGGGAGGAGTGTTGTGTCTGCGCATGCACAGGTGGAGTTTTCCCTCAGGTCCGCCCGCGCCGCGCCGACTGCCAACAGCTGATTGGCTGTCGACCCGGAGGCCCCTGATTGGCTGAAGACAGGGTGAGTGTTGATTGGTTGCAGGTGGAGCCACGGGAAAGTATAAAATGAGCAGCCCGCCTGCAGCCGAGTGCTTCTTTTATTTTTTATTCAGAAGAAAAATAAAGGGAGCCCTCACAGCTATCTAGACTGACCCACATCTTTTTCTATTCTTTGAGCCTGCGAGCTGGGGATTTCAGGAGCTAACAGTATAGTTGGCTTTTCACATATCACTGTGCCATAGTTAACCATGGTTTGTAGAATAAACCTAAATTGGTTGGATTAACTTCACACTAAGACATAAAATTTAAAATCAGATATAGAAACCTTGTGTTAACATGCTAAATCACAGTCTAACCTGATTTTCCTGCTAAATGAATCTTGTTATGGACATTTTATAATGAATTTGGGGAAAAAAAGAAATGCCAGGGTGGAATTAGTGAATGTTTTCTTTGAAGCATCTTAGGCAGTCTTTTGAAAATAAAATATAGCCTTCTTCCATGGGATTCTGTGCAGGGACTTAGTTTACTGAGAATGAATGGGTTAATTGTCTTGTTCACATGCTATGAGTAGATTCCTCTGAACATTATAGGGTGGATGGACTAATATTTCATGTGGGTGGGAATTTATGTCTCCACCCTTTCCTTACTTTTGGCTTCCTGTTTTATAAGGAACTTGGAGTATCAGGCACGGAAGTTTTACTCTCTTCCCTTTTTGTTAGAGCCGCCAAAGGTCACGCAGCCAGGGGCCCCCTCTGCAAATGTAAGGGGCAAGCTGGCCAAACTATGATCCCACTGGAGTTCTTTCAAGTTTTAGTAATTTCGGTAAGTGGAAATTTAAGGAAAATGGCTGAAGGAGAAAGTGAAACTCTGAGGGAAGGCTGGAGGAGAACATTAGTTACTATTATATTTGATTTTTAATTATTTTGTTTTTGGTAATCTGAATTGGGTGGTTTCTGTGGGCCAGGAGTAATATAGGAGAGAATGTTGATGAGAGATCACTCAATTTTGTCCTTGTTTATCTTTTTCTGTCTATTGATTCTTGTTCCTTTGAAGATTTGCCAGCAAACTTCATAAAACTTTGCCTCTTGAAAAAAAATATGTTAGTGTGTGGATCTCTTAGACTTAGTTGATGAGTTTTTTTTCATGAGTATACAGGATTTTATTTGCTTGGATAATGTATTTTCATTCTTTAATTTTATGTTGTTAATATTACTTCAAGGAGGTGACTGTGTTAGAGATAAATGAGAATGATTTTTAGCCCTTTCATTACTATTAACAACTCCCTTAACATCCAGGAAATATTCAAAATAGGGTAGAGTGGTTATGAATGTTCACTTCCAAACAGGGAACACTTAAAAAAAATCAAATCAAATCAGTCACATAAATAAAGGGAGAATGATTTTAAAAAAAACCAATGTTCTCTATAGGAATCATATTTTGTTGTTCACCCAGAGGGAAAAAAGCATTTCATTTTTTTTAAAGAGCTCCCTCCAAAAGATTTTCAGTTGCTAGCTTGTTAATCAGTCACATAGGAATAAAGGGACTTGTTACATTAAGACCTAAAAGCATTAACACATTAATAGCAGCAGCCCATACTCTGGAAAACTGCCCATTAACTTTCCACAATAGAGATTTTTAAAACTGTCTACAATTGTGGACCTATTGTATACTCTTAATTGAAGATTGGTACACTCCTATCTGGGCCTATCTGGGATGGTATCATCAGTGAGGGAAGGGGATACCTACCTAGACAGCCAGATCAGTTGAATCCACACTGATGATCAATGAGGTTACAGATGTCACAACCAGATCACTCTTACATCCAAAATAAACATTTGAAAGGTTTTCATTAGAAATGTATTAATACATATATAATACTTAATGCTTTCCTTCAGAATCAGCAGTTTGATATTGAAAGGTTTAAAATCCAGACTAATGTAATTTGGTAGTATGCTTCCATATTGTTTTACAAAATGTATAAATATGTTTATGTTTTTAACAGGTATAGGATTTAACAACATATATATCAGGGGGAAAGTATCTCAGTGCAAATATAAAAAGAAAGAACTTTTGTTATGAAATTATGATGCAAATTTCATTATCCTGACATTGTGGTTAGAAATGGATACCTAATTTAACAAAGCTCGTGGTCTTTACCTGGTTTTAGTAGATTGTAATTGATATTTTATGTCTCCATAATGCTGAATTTCTTCACCATTCAATATACAACGAGACAAAGTATCTGGAGAATTAAAGCATTTTTGTTTTTAATAATATTCTGCTTTGTATCCATGCTCTTATGATATGCTATACTCATACTGCATTTACCAGTTTGATGTAGTGATTGAGGTGCTGGCCTAGAAATCAGCAGTTCTAGTCCCACCTTAAGCATGAAAGCCAATTGGATGACTTTGGGCCAGACACTTTTTCCTCTAGGGTTGTTGTTGAGAGAATATAAGTAGGAAGAGTATTAGTTACATTCTCCACCTTAAGTTATAGTATTTATAAAAATAAAGGGGCAGAGGATAAAATAATTAATAAATGTACCTCCTATTTGGTGGCTTGTGGGCAGCAATACATTGGGTTTCAAAGTAGACCCTAGTTTAGAGATTCTGTCTTGAATACAATCATATGAGCATGCTATGAATAAAACTCTGTCTTAAGTCATACTTGCCAAAAAGTACAACATAATGAAAGTTTTCCAAAGGACAAACTTGATTGTCCTGTTGGAGATGAAATTAATAAAAATGATGATTGCTTGAAACAATCAAGACTTTTCTAATCTAAGCAAAAATTCAAATATGGGGTTAAAGCAGAAGTATATGTATACTGTAAATAAAAAACATAATTGTGGTTAAAATGTTGCACTTATTTATATTTTATTTAAAATATTTCTATTTTGACCCTATCAACAAGTGTTCTGTATATAATATTGCAAAATCATACTAAAAAGTATGACATACACATTTTTATTTTAAAAAAATCTAATAGTTGTTCCTTAATTTAAACTATCTCAAGGATTGGATGATTATTATTATTATTTATTAAACTGGATGCATGTAGGAACAGCAATGCTTTGACTTATTTACAAAATGTAAACAGCATATGTCAGTGATGGTAAATCTTAGGGACGGAGTGCCCAAACCACAAGGTGCGCATGCACCGGAAACCCAAACACCAGTTGGCTGGCATGTGCAGGAAACTTGAAAACTAGTTGGCCGGCGGGAGACAGGACATCAAAACACTGGCAGCTCTGGAAGAGGCGAGATCTTTTTCTTTCGTGAGCTTCTGTTTTGTCGTTTGCAGGGAAACAGAAAGTTTCCCTGCAAATGATGGCAAGAAATGCAATGGAGCTAAGCTGGGGCAACGGTGCGCTGGCCCACAGAGAGGGCTGTGAGTGCCACCTCTGGCACACATACCATAGCTTTGCCACCACTGGCATAGTTATTAAAGAATCGGGGCTGTTACTTCGAAAGTCTGTCCCAGTATCGCTTGAGGGAGACATCTCCAATAGCCCCTCTCTTGATGACCATTTCAATGGGATGAAAAATTGAGGCAATTAATAAAGAATGCAAATGATAATTGCAACAAAACTTTATTTTTTAAAACTAACAGACATGGAAGAAAAGGAAGCATGAAAACATGACAGTTAAAATTATATGGATATATGAGAAAAAATATAAGATAAAGATTGTTGTTTCTACTTACTATAAAAAATGTTTGTGAAAAAAAGGCGAAAGATTTATACGATCTGAAGAGAAACCACTTTTTTTCTTTTTGATTTATACTTTAGGAGGGAATGCAACAAGCAGAACTCGGTTGATAAGAGTGATATGTAGAATGTTATAATTTCTAGGGCATAAATCCTTGAAGGGATAACCAGATGATATAGAAAGGGTGATACTCCTGTTTTAACAATTACAGGAGAAAACATTTTTAAAGAAACAAGAGAATATGAAATGATATATAGGACAGACAAAAGTACAAATAACAATGATTAAATAGATATGGACATTTTGAAAATGAAATGCAATTGAATTCAGAATAATAAGATAGAGAAAACAAGGATAGAGGAAAGCAGGGAAGGGGATAAAATGTTGAGATAATATTGTTATAGTAATGAGATATGGAATAGGACATAACAGATGAATATGTGATTGAGCCTATTTCTGTACGGAGAAGTGATAATTCGGGATCTTGCTGCTCTCAAAAAAAATATATTGTTTGGTGTTTGTTTGTTGTCGAAAATTCAATAAAATTTTAAAAAAAATGTTTGTGGAGTTCTATTTTTCTCCCCCCCTTCTCCCTCCCCCCAAAGTATTCAGAACATGATTATTGGTTAATGGTCAGTAAACACCTGGTTGAGAAGAATAACAGAAATTTTAGGAGAATCTTCAGTTTTAGGTCCATTGGTGGCAGAACTGAGTTCTTGGCAGTTTTACCTCACATATTCCCTTTTTAGAGAAAGATGCTTAACATGACCCAGATCCCACAGTATGAGGCTGTCGCAGAAGATAGGAAAAAAAGAACACAATTTGTAGAAGCCTGTCTTCCCCATTAATACTGTTACTAAGAATAGACAGAACAAATTGTTATGTTGGTATATGACAGCGAAGGTTTTTTTTAATGAAGCTTTTGAGCTTGCACAAGAATTTCCAAACTGCTCGTAAGTCAGTAAAATACAAGACACTTCCTGAAAGAGGAATGTTTTCTCTTTCTCTGTAGAGGACCTGAGTAGGCGTCAGATGTTTTCTTTAGCTCATTAATTTTTTTTTACAATCTCAGCAGCTAAAACACAGTTAAAAAGTTATCTGACCAAAAACAAATGAACAAGGCTTGGCACTTAGAATGTTATTTTACATTTTTAAAATAATTATTATTGCTTTTTAAATAATAACACAAATAGAAAAAAAACAAAAGGAATAAAACACAAATATACGTACAATATTAAAAAATCATTTCCCCACACTATATAATTTTATGAGGAAATTCAACAATTTCTTTTTCCCAAATTGGGAAAAAGATGGTGCTATGGAAAAATTGGATGAAAGCAGAAATGTTGACTTGGTAGATAATTAATTTTTAACGTTGCAATGAGACAAATATATTCTATCTGTCTTCATTCTGGGTATCTCAACAACTACAGTTACAATATTTGTTAACATATGGAACAGCAGTGTTTTCTACTTCTGATCTGGTGCAGCTATCATAAGTGTGAAAACTGTAATAAGTCACTTTTTTAAAGCGTAATTTTTAAATTTTAAAGTTGTAATTTCAAATTGTGGTTAAATGAATGGTTGTAAGTCTGTAACCTACAGTATATTATACCCTATACATTGAATTTATTTTTTTCTGTTATATCTTTTTCACTTATTTTTAAGCACTAGTTACAGTATATTTTTTTTGAGAATGTTATTTAACTTTTCAGTTGGACATTATTGCAAGCATAGTTACATATGCTATTTCAGAGCAAACAATATGCTTATGAGAATCAATATCTTCTTTGACTAGAAGAAAATAAGAAGTTGAGTGGTTTATATATATAGGTAGTGTGACTTACAACCACAATTGAGCTCAACATTTCTGTTACTGAGATATTTGTTAAGTGAGTTTTGTCTCATTTTACAATCTTTCTTGCCATAGTTGTTAAATGAATCACTGCAGTTATTAAGTTAGTAGCACGGTTGTTAAGTGAATCTGGCTTCCCCATTGACTGCTTGTCAGAAGGTCGCAAAAGATGATCACATACTCTGGGACACTGCAACTGTCATAAATATGAGTCAGCTGCTAAGTGTCTGAATTTTGATCACATGACACAATGGCCATACGTATGAAAAATGGTCTAAGTCACTTTTTTCAGTGCAGTTGTAATTTCAGTCACTAAATTAATTGTTGTACGTTAAGGACTATCTGTATCATGCTAAATTGTAATTTGGATCTTTTACTTTGGGTTTATTATGTTGTCTGGAGTAATTCAACAAAACTCATTTTAAATCATGATTTATTATGAGCTACGTATGAATTTAGTCTACCTCATTGGATATGAACTGAAAATCCATATAAATAAAACAGATGAAGAAGTGTTTTACAAAGGTTGTGATCCCAGTGTTCTTGCCCTGGTTCACACCAGACTTAATTGGTTTGCCTATTCCTCCACAGATGATACGTTTGTAGCCTGGGGCATCTGCAGGACAGTTATCCATTTTGTTGTGTAGTGCTGATAGATTCACGTTTAGTTACGTTGGATTAATTGTAGAATATTAAGACAGATGCTATATTAATTAGAGGAGCGTTCTAAATTTAACAGTCTATTTTTTTTCCAAATTAAATTTGTACTGGTCAGTCAGAATAGTTTATATGCTAATTGTTACAATGTAGTAACCAGATTTGCCTGTTGAAAAATGGAGAATCTTGTGCAATTCAACAAAAACAAATAAAATGTACAGGATAGCTGCTTATTTTTTTAATTGCTCTTTTTATAATGTTCCATCCCTTAACTGAATTATCAATAAGCTGAATAATACTACTACTTTACTTTGAGAATATATATTCTAGTATCCATTGCCTTAAAGAATATGTCTTTGTGGAGGGTCTAAATGGTTAGGAGATCATCAGCCTTTGATGAAAATTGCCTTACTTGCACTGCTATTCTTTACAGGTAAATTTAATCCTGATTCAGTTGAGAATTGGGGAGTCCTTGGCAATACCGCTCATTTCTGAGCCCATGCAAATCCATGGGGATTTAGCAGAGAAACATACCTTCGTTCAGGAGAGTGGAAGAGAGAGGAGAAATATCCAGTGCCAAGTTGGGCAGTATCTTCACCCAAATGGAACTCATTGCTGTATTATGTGCCACAAAGGTATTGCTCTAATTTATATTCTATTTGTTTGTTTGCATTTTGCTATTTTCAGGATTCTTACCCTGAAAGATGTTATCTGGCACTTTTTCTTTTAAATTTCAACTCACATATATAATATTGGGAGGAAATCTTTTGTAGCAACTGACAGCTTTCTAGTGAAGAAGGAGAAGTGTATCCCTCTTGGGTATGTATATCATATAAGAGAAAATATTAAGTAAACTAGCTATACATCTATGACTGAGTTCACACAGTATAGTACATTTAAGTATAGTATGGTTATTTGGTTAAAACAATGTGAAAAGTGACAATCTTTTTTAACTGGCTTATAGTGAAGGAATGCCCATGTTGGGTTCAATATTGTCTAAGTTCAATTCATTATTTAGAAATCGAATAGTAACAATTTGTATTAATATAAAATCAAGTTTCTGAAACTATGGAATGGCAGTAGAATTTAGAAATTTGGATAACTGATGTTTGTATTTTTTTCTTTTTTCTTTTGTTTATAATTCTTTTGTTCTTTTCAGTTTCTTTTTTTCCTTTTTTTAAGCTTTTGGTTATTTTATCAAAGTTACACTTTGTATGTCTGTGTGCTTGTCATAAGGTCATAATAGGTGATCACATGACCTTGGGACACTGCAACCATCATAAATATGAGCCAGTTGCCAAGCGCCTGAATTTTGATTCTGTGATAATGTGATGGTCATAAGCGTGAAAAATCATATTTTTTTCAGTGTCATTGTAACTTCAAATGATCACTAAACAAATGGTTGTAAGTCAAGGATTAGCTAAATAATTTTATGCAGAGGAAAAATAATAGCAAAGAATGCAACCAAAGACAGCAAAAAATTATTGAGATTAAAGGAAGGTGAGAAAATATAGAATAGTTTTGATAAAAATAAAAATGGTTTTGATAGTGAAAATGTGGAGAGTCACAGAAACAACTTTGGAGAAACTATGTGGTGACATATAATAATGTTTTAATGCTGAGCAATGTAGAAAACATTAAACAGAAACTGAAATGATTCCTTCTTAGTTTCCTGAGGCATAAAAGAGAGAGAAAGGAGAAAACACGGTGAGGCTTTCAAGTTTCTGTGACTTTAGCCAATATATAGTAGAATACTATCATTGTAGTATTGTATAGTAGAATACTACCATTCTTATGCAAATTGTTTCCTGATTCAGTCTATTTCAAATAATTGACAGTAAAGAGCCTTAAGAGAAGCCTCTAGAAGAAAACAAAAACGTGAACTGTCCGACTAGTGAACCCAAAACAAGAAAACACTCTTGGGAGATTTGAATTCCAAAAAGTAAAACTTTATTGGAGGCACCATATTGGTTCTGAAGAAACGAAACCACCTCTAGTTTTCCTAAGCAAATACTTTCCTAGTTAAACAATTGCTTTCCCGTCTCCTCTGGGTGATCACATTGTCCAATTATGAGATTATGGGAAGTGTCCATCTCTTTCTCAAGCACTTGCATTGGTGATTTGGTTAGATCAGATGAAAGAAAGAGGTGAAGCTTGGCTAACTCACAGCAACTCTTTATTCTCAAGCAGAAGAACAAGACAGCATGTATAGATGAGCAGCTCCCTTTTATAGAGAGATGTCAGTTGTTAGCCAATAGGTTTAAATGGTTTTCTCACACACAGCATGGACTGGAGGGAAACCTACTCTTGCGCATGCGCAGACATAACAGTCCTCCCCACCTAGACATCTCCACAGATTTATGCTACAAGCGTAATCCTGCAAGTACTTAGGTTGGTGGCAAGTTCTTTGAGATCTGCGCAGGTCTGGCTGTATTTCAGCAGAGTCGGCATCCAGACCAGTCGACTGAGGAGCTTTATCCTCTGTGATCAGTGGTGGCAGCTGTGAGGCCTCAGCAGCTTGTGCTTCGCGTGCTGGTGGATTTCACCCCACAGGTACCTGTGTTCTGTATTCTTCCTCGTCTGTTTCTGTGGGATTTGGTCGTGGCTCCATCTCGGGCGGCAGCTGAGCTGCCACACCCTTCTGACTCCTTTCTCTGTTTGTTTCAGCAGGCTGGCTGTGACATGAGGCCCCGGAATGGCCTCTCAGCTGGTCAATGTGGCAGCGCCACTCCCGGCCATTGTCGAGCTCCACCCTGTAGGAGCATGGGCCAGTAGAATTTGTGAGTTTTGCCGGCAGCCACGCAGGGCAACCCGCATAGTTGCGGGCATATACCAGTTCCCCCTTAACGAAAGACCTGACCTTGCTCATAGAGTCCGTGGAGACTTTGGGTGTATATTCTAGATGTAGTCTGTCCAGAGTTGTTAGTAGCCGATTGCCCATTAACATTTCTGCTGGGCTCCAATTTGTTGTGGCGCTGGGTGTAATATGTTGTATGAATAAATATTTATTTATCTGTGCCTGCCAGTTCCCTGGTCCCATTAGGGTCAGTGCCTCCTTTGTCATCCTCACCATTCTATCCAAATGTCCATTTCCCATGGGATGGAACGGTGTGACTAGGGCATGATGAATCCCATGGGTAGCTAGATACATTTCAAAGTTGTTTGTGGTGAACTGGGGCCCATTGTTGGAGACTAGCACATCCAGTAGCCCATGGGTCGTGAATGTCTTTTGTAGGACTTGAATGACAGCATCTGAGGTGGTTGCCTTCATTACCGCCACCTTGAGCCACTTGGAATAGGCATCTGCTATTAATAGGAAAGTCTGTCCATGGAATGGCCCTGCAAAATCCACAGGCACACTTGACCAGGGTGCCTTAGGTGTCTCCCATTCTTGAGCGGGTGCTGATGGATGTGCTGTCCTTGATTCTTGGAAAGGCTGGTAAACGCTGACCCATCCTTCTATGTCCTTGTCAATGTTTGGCCACCATACGTAGCTTCAGTCCAGCGCCTTCATTTTCACGATTCTGGGGTGTCCTTCATGTAAGGTATTTAATATTTGTCTCCTTAACTCCTGGGGAACCACCACTCAGCTTCTCCACACCAAGCATCCTTTCTGAGCTGACAGCTTGTGATGCCATAAGTTGAATGGTCTGAACTTGTCACTTGCTGGCTTGTTGGGCCATCTCCTCCACATCCAGTTCAGAACTTGTGGAATTGTCTGGTCTTTGCTTGATTTACTTGCTATTTTGGCCACCATGATGGGTCCTGATTGTAGAGTTTCAATCATCAGCACTGTGGTTGCTGAGTCTAGGTCTTCCACTGTGAGGGGAAGAGGGCATCGGCTGAGGGCATCAGCATGGCTCAGTGACTTCCCCGGATTAGAGTGTAATAATAAGCCAGCAGGAATACTGTCCATCTCAGCATTCTAGGGGACAAGACTTGTGGCATTTGCTTGTTCCCAGCGATCAAGCCCAGCAGGGGCTTGTGATCTGTCACTAAGTCAAACGGTCTTCCATAGATGTACTCATGGAAGAATTTGACTCCGGCAACTGCAGCCAGTGCTCCTTTGTCTAGCTGGTTATAGTTTCTCTCTACTGATGATAGGGTCCTGGAGAAAAATGTGATTGATGCTTCTCTCCCATCCAGGAACCAGTGGCTCAGTATAGCTCCAACACCAAATGGTGAGGCATCACAAGTGAGAATTAGTGGCAGATTCTTGCTATATTGGACCAGAAGGCTGTCTGATGGAATTAGATTTTTTACCACTTTGAAAGCTGCAGCTTCTTTTTGGCTCCAGGACCATGCAGGTTTTTTTATCTAGCAGCCTGTGGAGGGTTCGGTGACTGATGCCTTTTGCCAAAGGAATATACTATAAAAGTTTAGGATTCCCAAGTATGCTTGAAGCTCCATTTTGTTCCTGGGTGTTGGGGCTTCCTGGATTGCCTGTATTTTTGTTTTGGTTGGATGTAGTCTGGCAGCGTCAATCAGTTATCCCAGGAATTCTACTTGCCTTACTCCTATTGGGCATTTGTCCCTCCTCATTTTCAAGCTGGCTTCTTGGAACCTTTGTAGTACTTCTTTTAACTGGTCGTGAAGTTCTGCTTTGTTACTCTATCAGGACATCATCGAAATATGGGACAACTCCTGGGATTCCTTGTAGCAGTCATTCCATCAGGCTTCGGAACAGACTTGGGGCTACACTGACTCCAATTTAAAGCCAGTGACATCAGAATGCTCCCCTATGGGTCACAATCTGTCTTCCATCTGTTCATCCATGGGGAGTTGTTGATAAGCTTGGGCCAAATTGAGTTTTGTGAAGATTTTCCCTTGGTCCAAGGAGTGTAAGAGGTGTTGCACCACAGGTACCAAATATACATTTTGTTGGAGAGCTTTGTTTATTGTGCATTTGTAGTCTGCACAGATACGAACTGACCTGTCTTGCTTGACTGGTGTCATGATCGGTGTCTTCCATCTCACATGATCGACCAATTCCAATATGCCTTGTTGGATCAGCTTAATCAGCTGGTTGTTTACTTTATGTTTTAGTGCAAATGGCACTATCCTGGGCTTCATCCTGATAGGCACCACTTGGGGGGTTTAGATTGAACAAGATGGGGGTGCCCTTGTATTTTCCCAGCTCCCTATTGAACACATCAGCAAATTCCTGGGTTAGCTCTGTGCCTTTTTCTTCTCTCGTGGCATGAATTCTGGTAATTCCCAGGCCCAGGGAGGAGAACCAGTCCAGTCCCAAGAGACTGGGCAGGGAACCTTGAACCATGAGCATGTTAAGCGGCCCATGGAAGTCCTTATAGTCTATATGGAATTTTCTGCTTCCTTTAATTGGAATGGACTTCCCTTGATAGTCCCTGAGACGGACAAGGCTACCTTGTAGACATATCTTTGTGAGACTATGGAGCAGTTGTTTGATCGTCCCCCAGGAGACGATAGTCATGGCTGACCTGGTGTAGACCTCCATCCAGCATGGTTTGCCCTCGACTTTTACGGTTAAGTGAATTTTCTTGGCTGGATGGCCATTGCGCTGTCTGTGGACTGTCTCCTTTCTGCAGGCTTCCATGTATATTGTGAAGCAGTCTTCATTGTTGTGGTATGCCTTTGGGTATGTTTTTTTGTGAAAACTGTTGCAGGTTGGTGCTGAGGTTGGTAAAGTGGCCTGGCAGACTCTCAAAAAATGTCTCTTCTTGTCGCACAGCTGGCAGATGGCATTCCAGAACTTGCATGTGGCTCGCGGGTGATTCCCTGCCACAACCTATGCAGTTTACAGGTTTTTTGTCAGTGGTCATGTTTCTTACTCCTTTGGATTACTTCAAGTGGCAAACTTCTTCCTCTTTGGCTGAGACTTCAGGGTCAATGTCCTTGTGGTGGACCATTGTCATTTTCTTCAACGTTAGGAGGCTGCTCACATGCTGCCTTTCTGTTCCTGATTTGTTGGCCATCTCTGTGGCTTGGACTTCCCCAATGGCAATTTGCAGCATGATCTACTATCTTGCCAACAATCATCATTGCAATTTTAGGTGTCGCCTCCCCACATGCCAAGAAGGGGCCTCATCCAGGTCCCTAAACTCACAATACAGCACAGCTTTCTAGAATGCTGCCATGTATGTTGTGAATGATTTGCCATCCTCCTGATTCCTGAATTGGAAAGTATGATGTCTCACTAAACGAGATGTTTGCAGGAGCGTAGTATTCCTTTAGCTTCTCCTTCAGGGCATCCCACGGAACAGTTTGTATGGATAGTGGGGTGTGAAGGACTCTGGCCATTTCAAAGATTTTGGAGTCACAGTAGCTGAGGAATAGTGTTCTTTTCCAGTCATTCATGATGTCTATGAAGTGTCCAGAAAGCATTTGAAATGGAGCATGTCGGAATCCCATGTTTCTGATGTAGGGTTGAATGGAAGGAACAGAGTGATCGATGCCATTTCTAGCCATCAGCTGACAGGTCACAACACTTTGAAAGAAGCAAAGCAGTTCAATTTTGACAGGAAAAGGAAAAGGCACTAGGAAAATATTAAAAATAAATTAATTATTGTCGTTTAGGTGGTCTTAGCTTTCATTAATCTCTTCGGTCGCTGAGGGTATTTTGCATGGGACCATTTTACTAGCCTGTGCTAACATTGTGGGCACCTATCCACTTGGCATCAGCTTAGGGAAATCCCTTCCAGTGCACTAAGTATTGTAATTTCCCCTTAAAATACCTTGAGTCCAGTATCTTCTTTATCTCACAGTGTTTTCCTCCCCTCCCCCCACAACACAGGAGGCAGTCTTCTCCTCAACTGGCCTTAACTTGGAGCCTTGGAAGGGCTTCAATAAGTTACAGTGGAATACTGGGTGGACTTGTCTAAGTACTTTAGGTAAATGTAATACCACTGTAACTGGATAATTCGAACCATTGGGAACAGACGTATGTACTTAGGACCCAATTTCTTACAAGTTGATTCAGCTTCAAGTATTTAGTAGACAGGTATACTTTCTCCCCAATCCTGAAATCCTTCTGAGGGGCTCTTTTCTGATCTGCCTGTTTCTTTTGTAACTTCCTAGTTTTATTCAGGGCTTTCTGCACATTTCCCCAAGCAGCTTTCAAGATGTCCATTCATTCAGCAATCATCACTGAGGTTTGGGGGGTGGGGGTGGGGTTCTTTTGGAAATTCTGGCATTCGTACAAACTCAAATCCTGTGGTCATTTTAAAAGGAGTGAATCCAGTGTTACTATGCATGAAATTATTATAAGAACTTCTGTGAAAGGTAGGAGTTCTGCCCTGTTTGCTGATAGTTTACATAGCAACATAGGTATTATTCTGTTGTTGCATTAGCTTGTTCTACCATTGGTGCTCAGATGGAACCCCAAACTAAATCCCTAAACTTACCCTATTTGCGTTTAGGAACACCTGCCATAACTTTACTGTAAACTGTACCTTCTGTCTGAAATGATACACCTTGGGACTTCATGCACCTGGTAGACATGCTGCACGAACATTTTGGCCAAACTCCAGGCTGAGGGAAGCTTCAGACACACAATGAAGTATGGTTGTTTTGAAAACAAGTCAACCACAGTTCAAATTATGATGCTCCCATTACTGTCCAGCAATTCCACTATGAAATCCATGGTGATTTCCTCCCATAATCATCTGGGGTTGGCCATTGGCTGTAGCAACCCAGGAGTCTTCCCTGGCATTCGCTTCATGGACGCACACACTGGGCAGTTGGTTACATAGTTTTCCATGTCTTTTTTCATCATAGGCCAGTGACCAACCCCAGATGACTATGGCATAGAAGGGAGACAAACTGTATGTTCCAGGCAGCCAGAGACAGTCTTTTTGCCAAGTAAAGGGTCTTTACAAACACAAAGTGACCAGCTGGCTTTACGTTGTGGTTTCTTTGTAGGATCTGGGTCCTCTGGCTGGCTGGAACATACAGTTTGTCTCCCTTCTATGCCAGGTCCCCCTCATCATCAGTGTTGCAGAAAAACAAGCCATACTTCAGTCCTTGTTTCAAATTTTTCATCCCAAAGTTACCAGCAGTACCGACATTGATGTCTCATTAACTTCAGGAACCCTGGACTTAGCAAATAAAGCAGAAACAACCCTGACTCAGATACAGATTACAACAAATGATAATTCTAGCTTATTATACCAAACAAGACTATTGCTTCAGGCAGTGGAACAAAGACTTTCGGAGATGCTCCTCTTTCTTAGAAAATGAGTCACTGCACATCTCTTCCCTTTTAGGCTCCTATACAAGACATTGCAGAATCATTCTAAGCTGATGTCTCTGAAGGTATAAAAGGACACCATACTTTCCCCAAGGTGTGGCCTTTCACTGCATGTTCTTTCTCTGTATATTTTGGAATGGTCTACCCAGATCTTCTTTGTACAAATAAAAGCTGTTACTTTTTCCAAGACCTTTTCTTGGGTCTCTCTCTTTGACATTCTGGTGACTCCAGTACATTTTGGGACCTTACACTACCTTTTTAATATTCCCCAAAATATTTCATTCTTTCTTTCAGGGGGTGGGCTTACCACAATAGATGAGGAGAGAATGGTTTGGGAGGGAAGACTGAGAAAGCTATCTGTCAGGGTTCCACACAGCATCCACAATTTACGTAATCAAAACTCCAAAGAAACGAAAGTCCTTAGAATGAGATTTTATTGAAGACATTGTATTGGTATGTCTGGAGAAATCCTGAATCTGAAATTCCGGGCTTTCTCCACCCAACTAAACTGAAAGTTCCTTCCCATTAATTATCACATGCCAACTGCTCTCCAATCTGGCCAAGGTAGCATCCAAAGTTCATCTCTGCAAACTGCCCACATCAGGTGCAAATAGACTGTCCTCGGTTCTGGTGAGAAAGTTCAGAAGGAATGTGAAAAGATAACGGCCTCGGAGTTATTGCTATCTAAAACCAACTCCCCAACTCCTCAGCCTTTCTTACAATGTGTCATGACTAAAAGAAACTACCGTAATACTTGCAAAAACAGAATAGTAAAAACCTCAGCATATATTTTTCTTTTAGGCGTGACGCTATCGTTGGGTGGCCTTTTAGATACTCAACAAAGAAGAGACGAGAAATTTAAAGAACAAAGTAATATAGGAAGCAGTGTATGATATGGTAAAAGCAGGAAAGATTTGCAAATATATAGAGGGTTATAGTTAATTATATGTATGTATGTATGTATG